>SNQJ01S0113417.1:0-28409 GCA_010110895.2 Picea sitchensis
AGAGAGACGTTCCAGTGGAAAACGTGGCAAGAGCGACGTTCCAGTGGAAAACGTGGCAAGAGCGATGTTAACGTGGCAAGACCGACGTTAACGTGGCAAGAGTGACGTTATCGGGCAACATGAATTTTTTTTTTTATAAATTTCCTCTATTTTGCGACAATATGGACAATTTTGTCCATAACGCCGCAAATAAAACGTCGGAATTTTTACAATATGTAGTAGTGATGTTCACTTTCTTTCAAGAAGACAGGTTCTCTTTCTCAATGTAGAAAATGGACAACAACAGGAAGCTGCAGGCGGTAACATCTTGGACTTCGCTGCTCAGGCGAAATTCCACAGAGTTCAGTTTCAAACAGTTTATCGAGCAGTTTTACCACCCAGTGGTGAGCATGCTCAGCAGCAGACTAGAACCAAGAATAAATGAGGAGATTCATAGGATCTTACACCTCTCAGACCTTGCAAAAAATGGAGATTGGTATCTTTACCAAAATCATACCGAGATTAGAGTATATGGATGCGAGTTAGCTCCATACAAACTACCCAAGTATTTACTCGTGAGGATATTTTCTCTGGAATATATAAGACAAATGATAAACTCAGATGACATACACTTTGTGTCTCTGAAGAAGAAACAACAGTTCAAAATTAAAGGGCAAATTGGGTCTTTCATTTGTAATAGCCGAGGCATCGAGGAAGAAGCAGACAAACTTTTGACAGAAATGAAGTTCGAAGTTAGTTTCCTGTGGCACTATGATCCATGCAGGATAATTTCCTAGATGAGGGTTAACAATAAAAATGTTCCATATATTCATATACCCAAGCCTGAGATAGAAAGGTTCGCAAATCAAATAGAGTGGGAGATGAACACTCTGGACGAGGTAGAATAGTAGGAACCCTCAATTACTATCTTGCAAACAACCACACCATAGGTTCCCAAGGAGAAAAGACCCAGGAAGGATACTTATCCTTCCGTCATCGAGGTCTTGGCTGAAGATTTCCAATTACACACCAAAAGGCTAAAATCTAGTCATACAATTGACATGGTTGGCAAAAAGGAAACCCAATCCACTACTACTATAGAAGGTGATCAATCACTTCCTATCACAAGAAGCAAGCAGATTATGTCTACAATTTCGTCTAAGAAGATGATGTATACCTCACTAATTGACTAGCTGAGTAAAGGAGGACCGAAGTTGAGTATTTTTGAGAAGTATGATCTGATCAAGAAGAGGAATCAATCGCTGACCAGCAACACTTATGCTTAGTTTTGGAAATAGACATCAATGACACAGCATAGGCTGTTGTCCGCATTCGATACTAAGAAGGGTAGAATGCACATGGATTTTCTACAAGCACAGGTGCCCGACCCAAAGGTAATCACTGATTACAAAAGGGCAACGTTCGAGTTTCATACTAGAGATGTGCACCCTTCCGATCAAATGGATTTGCATAGGCAAACTGGATAAATGGTGTTCTCCACTTTGTAGAATGCTTCTACTACGGCTGCTAAATTACAGGTCTCTCTGAGCAATGTTCAAACACAACTGAAGTTAGAGAAGATATCATCCTTTGCAAAGGATAACAGAATTAAGATGTTGGAAGAATTGGTCCTCAAGATCGGGTATGACCCCTTGAATGTGAAAGCAGTCAAGGAGATGCTTAAAAAGAAAAATGCAGATATAGCATCTTTGAGGAAACAGCTGAAACTGCCACCAACAAAATATGCACAAGCAAAGGAGATAGCTAAAATAGAGGGCGAAAAGGACGAGATGCTCAAGTTGATCATGGAGCAGAATGCATAGTTGAAAGAGATGGAAGCAGAACTGGAAAGGTTAGTGAAGGAGAAGGAACAATCAACGCCCATGGAAGTCATTCCATTGAGAACATCTCCACTTACAGGAGTAAGCACAACATCTATAGTAGGAACCCCCTTAGTAGATATTCCCTCAGCAACTCCACTGACAGCTCTGAAAAAGACAGTAGAACTGGAAAAATCCATGGAGGAGATGAAATTGCAAGAGACATAAATTAGCAGACTTAAAAAGGAGGTTGAGGACCTTTAGGAACTTAAGTCTTCTTACTAGACCATCTACTCCATGGAGAAACAAGCATCAGACAAGCTCAAACAGGAATTGCAGCAGCTTCGAAAGTAGACGGTGGCAGGAAAGACACTCGTTGAGGACAAGGAAAATATCTGGATGGATATCTTCAAATCCATAAATGAAATATGTCCTATGGTGCAAATCATGTTTGAGCAAAATGAACTAGTACAAAGGAGCAGGCAGGCTATTGCCAAAATAAGAGTAGAACTGGGAGAAATGCCCACAGAAGCCACTGAGATCATCAAATCCCTGAATTCAAAAACCAGGCAAGAATTAGAGGATCTGAATATTGAAGATAGGATGGAAACAATCCTCGAGGTCAAGAGGGTTCTGACCAAAAGAGGACTAATTCTACAGTTGGAGGAGAAGGTCCAGACTATGGACACAGGAGTGCAAATTTTTTTCGGTAAAATCGAAGCTCTGCAGAAGAAAGGTCTCCCTGATTTAAGGGTCTTAAATGACAAGTTAATGAACCTCCCTGATTATAAATAGAGGTTGGCCACAGTGGCCAAAGATAGTTCAAAATTTTCAGGAATACAGGGCAGCATAATGGGCAAGGCATTCTTAGAAACCTTGCAGCCAGACATCAACATACAACACGAGATCCGGTATATTTTCATCGTCAAGCCAACTTTTTCCAAGTACACAGAGATGGATGAAATATACTGAAGACTATTCAAATTCATCATTCACAGTTATCTTTGGTGGGAAGAGCTATGCAATCTGATCGAGTAGGCGATTAGGTGTCTAATCCCTGTCAGCAATCCGGTCAGACAAACTCGTGCAGATGACTCACCAACGGTTTTCCCAGAAATCAGCATGAAGATTTCAACACATCATCAATAGTTCCTGAATTTTTGTATCTTGTTGAGTTAGTTAGCTAAATTTAGAAGAGCCATGTCCTGATCTTTAATGACAGGATCGTATGTAATTTTTTATTATAAATACTCCAAACTTTGAAGTATGAAGGGTTGATCTTTACGCCCTGTAAGCCAAAAAAGACTGTAATTGTTTATCAAGAGATCTTCCAGTAATACAAAGGGATGTTTCACAATATTCTCATGTGTTATTCATTGGTAATGTTTATCTTTCTATGTTAAATGTTTTTATGACTCAGTTGTCATATTGTTTTCTAATCTGATATTTTAAAAGTAACGCATGTTACAGGATTTATCTTTGTATACCCTGTCTCCGACTTTATAGATCTTAATGTTTATCTTCTCATATTACAGTGAAGAAATTCTTAAATGCTTCTTTACTTTAATTGGCATTCTCATCTTTTCTACTATCCATCACTTTGTTGTTAAAGAATCCAATGAATGCATTATCTTGCCTTGTGAAAATAATATTTTAGTTCTTGTTTATATATCTATCCTTATAATACAGACCCCATAGGCCAATGGATGCGTAAACTCTATTTCAACCAATTTTATAAAGAAAAAACAAACCATTCGACCTTACTCTACTTAACTAGCCTAATATTTTGAAGTTAAAACATATCTAAATCTTACAGAGAGATCCCTTTCTGAAACTGGCAGCGCTAGATCCTAGTTTCGAAGTGGTTGGATAAAGTTACCTCTAGTAAATTTATTCTACCTTGACAACCTCTGGGAATTTATAGAGAGATAACATAGTGGCGACCATACTGGGGAAGACTGAACAAACTTTCAATCCCACGATTTCTTTTCCCTAGAAGAAAACTTTATTTATGAACTAATCATAAATCTGAGAAAAAAATAATGTTCAGAGGTTGTTAAAAGTTTGTACAAAGTAAGTTTGCATTCATAAAAACAAAAAGATATAAAAATTAAGAATTTGGTTCCTAAAAGAGCGTATACTCGATCTCACCCAGACCCAGAACCTGCAGTAGTAACTAATAATCCAGAACAGTTACTCAGAAAGAAGACTATTGCAGAAGGTTCAGGGAGTCATAGTCCCATTCATAGGTCCTTTTCTCTTCCAGAGAAACTTGTTGCCCTCCAGGATCTCAACTTTCACACCACTTTTGAACAAAGCCTGTTTAGAACGAAATCTGATAGCTTTGTGACTGAAACCGTTTTAGATCAAACCATCCTGCAACCATGAACCCCTG
Organism: Picea sitchensis; assembly: GCA_010110895.2. NCBI lineage: Eukaryota > Viridiplantae > Streptophyta > Pinopsida > Pinales > Pinaceae > Picea > Picea sitchensis. The sequence continues at coordinate 4,195 of SNQJ01S0113417.1, forward strand.
AAATACTATCTCTCAGGGCAGTCCCTGATAAAAAATTACTTGAAAAATTCGACAAGCTAAAAACTTTGGTAGCGAATCTTGATCAAGATTTACACCAAGCCCACTTCCAGCAGTCGGTCGAACTTTCTGCCATAACTATTGCTGCAGCTTCTGTAAAATCTCAACCCACTCACTCTGTGCCTGCTAGTCCTTCATCCTCTTCATATTCTTTCACATCCCCACCCATCATCGAGGTTGTTGTCCCGCCTCCTCCACCTATCATGGCAGTCATATATGCTCCTTTGGTGTTGGCCGCACCTCTACACGCTATGCCCCAGGACTATCAAACATGACTTCCATAGTTAGATGGTACTGGACCCTTGAACGCACAACAACACATTGATAAAATGAATGACTATTTTGACTTGTAGGAAGTAGATGAAGCTGACGTTCAAATGAGGCTATTTGCGCAGACCCTGACTGGGGATGTTAAGAAATGGTATAAAGGCTTACGTGCTACTTTTTTGGTCAACCTTGCATCATTTCAAAGAATTTTTCTAGAGAGATGGGTGGTAAAGAAAAATCCTCTCCAGATCTTCTCAGAATATGAAAACATCAGAAGGAACCAAGGAGAAATAGTACAAGACTACTGCACCCGTTTCAAAAATCTATACAATGCAATTCTAGCCAATATTAAACCCCCACAAGGTTTGGCATTGATAAAATTCCTTGATGGTTTCGACACTGATATGTCGTATCAATTAAGGGAAAGAAACTCTACCACTCTGGAGGACATGCAGAAAAGTGCAATAAGTGTAGAGGCCAACCTGTTAGCTAGAAGGGCACGTCAGAGGACGGAAAGGAGAGTCATGATTAAAGAGGAACCTACCAAATCCTCTTATGATGCCAAATTGGATTCGTTAGCTAGATAAATGGAAAGGATGATGGGGAGACTTACTATAGCCAAAATAAATCCTCCCAGAGAAAACCAAGATGCTCCACAAATTCAGAATCCTAGCCTCAGAAGAAATCCTCCTCAAATCAGGCAGAGAGATCCTAGGGATCAAAGAGAATAGAGGGGTCCTGATCAATAGATCAGACCACCCCTACATGAAAATTATGGCGATGAAAGTGAGGAGACAATTTAAGAATTAGATGACATGCATATAAATCGCATGGGTGTTCATGACGACGAAGCCATATTCCTTACTCAGGAAGCGAAATAACTTTTCCTTCTTTCTCAAACACAATTAAATGAGGAAGCCGAGGATATGGGAAAAAAGGCATTTGAAAATGATATTATGGAGGTACATAGGCAGTACAATTTTCGAAGCAAAAAGATAGATGAAAATCCCCCAAAGAAGGTAATCGAAATGAAGACAACAGTCGAAACCAAGAAGACCTCTGAGCCTTATACCAATAAAATCCCTGAGAAAGGTAATGTTGAACCTCCAGCAAAAAGAAACCCTACCATTTTATAAATATCAATGCAAACTGAGGTTTCATCAACCAATCGACCAAGTACTTTTGCCCAGAAAAATATGGTGGACAAATCAGAATTGTTGAGCCAAAGAAGAGCACCTACCCCTTTCAGCCTTGAAGGGGAATTAGCCAAAGTGAAGATTCCCATTCCCCTTTCCGAATTGATAAGTAAGAACGGTTACCGATCGCAGGTGATCAAAGTGCTGAGCATTTAGCCTGATATAGGCATGAAGGCCTTAACTGTTGGATCAGTGAAGCATTCGAACACGGTAAATCTTATCGATGATCAACCTAAACTCCTGTTTGGCCTTGAAGTTGATGGTCAAACTGACACTGGTGCTGTCGCTCATTTTTATATCAGCCTTAATATAAACGACCTAATTCTGCACAATGCTATGTTAGATTCAAGTACTTCCCACAACCTGATGCCTAAAGAAGTGATGGAAAAACTGGGACTCGAGGTCACCAAACCCTACAAGGATTTGCACTCTTTCGACTCCAGCAAAGTCAGATATATAAGGTTGATCAAAGACTTATGTATCACCCTAGTTCATATTCCAGCAAAAAGTATGGTTATGGATGTTGTGGTCACGAACATCCCCTCGAAATACGCTATGTTGTTGTCTAGGTCTTGGGGGGCCAAGTTGAGAGGCACTTTGCAGTTGAATATGCCATATGCCACTATCCCAGTATTCGGACAACAGAGAAGACTGTAAAGAGAGACGCTGATGAAATATATGGCCAGCAGCCAAGAAAAACCACATAACTACCCTCTGTACTCTGCACACTCCAATATGGATTCCTTCATCCTGTATAGCGATGATGATATGGAAGAACAAATCGCTCAGCGGGAAGAAGATGCACTTGATCTAAAAGAAGGCCAAGAAATCACTAAGGCAAAAAGGAAGGAAATTGTAATAAGTGAAGAATTTCCAGCAGAGTTCTGGAGCATGGACTTCGATGGAGCTCTAAGAAAAGAGGGAGCTGGAGCAGGATTTTGGTTGCACAATTAAAAATCCAGGTATTCAGAGAACCATTCTTACAAACTAAATTTTCAATGCACTAACAACATAGCCGAGTACGAAGCTTTGATGCTCGGTTTGAAACTACTAAAGAAGGTTGGTGCCAAACAAATCATGGTAAGAGGTGATTCTGAATTAATTATCAAACAAATTAAAGGTGAGTATGCAGAAAAACATCCCAGGCTTAGAGCTTATAGGAATGTTGTTTTGGATGCCCTTCAATGTTTCACAAAAATTGATTTGTAGGTGATGCCCAAGGGACAGAACATTTTAGCAGATGGGTTAGCTACGTTAGCAGCTACATGCAAGATACCTTTTCATTCCACTCGCCCATACACGGTAGAGGTGAAGTGCAGACTGACTGTCCCAGAAAACATCATATACTGGCAGGTGTTTGGGAACGATGATCAAATTGAAGATTTTCTACAATGTAAAAATGATTTCAAGTGTACAAACATAGACTTAGAAAATGATGATGAAAATGTAAATAAATCTATTTTTGGAAATGATAGTGTTAATAAAATAGATTCAGAAGAATTAGGTGAAGATGAGGTAGATTCTGATGTTTTTCATTTAAAGAGTAATGTTTTACCTAGGGGTTTAGTACTGTTAGAAGACCTATTTGACTTTAATGATGTAGCTAAAAAACCTAAAATTGAAGCCAGTGGTAAAGAAGTTGAAGACTGTAACATAGGGACAGAAGAGAAACCTAAGATGGTAAAACTTTCCAAATCTTTACCCCCCGAGCAGAAACTTAAATACATTGAACTTTTCAAGGAATATGTGGATGTATTTGCTTGGGGTTATGAAGACTTGAAATCTTATGACACAAACATCATACAACATAGGATCCCGATAAAAGAAGACCAAAAAATTTTCAGAAAAAAACTTAGGAGAATCAATCCCATGTTGCTTCCCCTGATAGAAAAAGAAATAAAAAAGATGTATGATGCTAAAATCATAGTTCCCTTATGATTTTCCAAATGGGTTTCAAATCTGGTTCCAACCCAAAAGAAAACTGGGGAAATCAGGCTTTGCATTGATTTCTGAAACCTGAACAAGGTTTCCCTAAAAGACAACTACCCACTGCCAAAAATGGACCACATATTACAAAAGGTAGTTGGATCCAGCCGAATCTCCTTACTAGATGGTTTCTCAGGCTATAACCAGTTTCTTGTTCACCCAGATGATCAAGAGAAAAGAACCTTCACAACACCTTGGGGTACCTTCATGTACGTGAAAATTCCTTTTGCTTTGATGAACGTTGGGGCCACTTTCCAAAGAGCGATGGACATCAATTTTGTGGAATAACTTGGCATATTTATTGTTATTTATATGGATGACGTAACTGTTTATTCCCAATCTGATGAAGAGCACTTACGACATCTCGAACTAGTGTTTGCGAAATGCAGGAAATTTGGGATTTCTCTGAATCCTAAGAAAATAATTTTTGGATTAGAGGAAGGTAAACTGTTGGGGCACATAATCTCTGAGGACAGAATTAATATAGATCCCAGCAAAATAGAAGCCATTCAGAAACTGGAACACCCAAGGAATATCAAAGAGTTACAATCTTTCATTGGCAAAATAAACTTTCTGAGAAGATTCATACCCAACTTGGCTGAGCTTCTTAGGAACATCACCAACATTTTAAAAAAGGACACAAAAATAAAATGGGACCCTGAATCCAAGCAGTCTTTTGAACAAGTTAAGCATGCACTCACACAGGCTCCATCCTTGATTAGTCCTGACTTCACCAAAGATTTTTACCTTTTCTCTTTCGCTTTTGAACACACCATTGCAGCAGTATTACTATAGAAAAACATCGAAGGGTATGAACAACTCATAGCCTTTTTTAGTAAATCCTCAAGAGATGCTGCTTTGAATTATAAAATAATGGAGAAACAAGATTTTTCCCTGGTAAAAGCCATAAAATATTTTAGAGTATATATTCTCCATTCCCACACAAATGCATACGTTCTGAACACAGTAGTAAAGGACATTTTAATCCAGGAAAATCTAGATGGTAGAAGAGGAAAATGGATTGCTATCATTTTGGAGTATGACATAGAGATTAAGCCTACTAAACTAATTAAAGGTCAAGGTCTAGCAAAGTTAATGGCTGGATCTAATTTCCATGCTCTAGATATTAATTTCTTAGTTGCAGTAGATGAATGGGGTGAGCAGGCGACTCCAAGCGTGAAAGAGGTATTTCTGAACTCTCCATGGTACGCATACCTGATATTTGTTTTGCATAACTTACAAGCTCCCCCTGGTCTAACCAAAACTAAAGCTAGGTTTTTGAAATTGAAAGCATTAAAATTTTTCATTCTAGAAGGCAATCTTTATTGGAAGGATCCTGGAGGTATTTTGTTGAACTGTCTGTTAAAAGATGAAGCTGACAAAGTATTACAGGATTTTCATGTAGGAGACTGTGGTGGTCACATGAGTTGGAAGACCACAACTAATAAATCCTCAGAGCTGGGGTTTATTGGCCTACATTATTTGTTGATGCGCATCAGAAAGTGACTTCGTGCCATAAATGTCAGGTGTTCAAGGGCAAAAATAAGATCCTCCCTTTGCCCCTGAAACCAATCTCTGTTGAAGCTCCTTTTCAACAATGGGGATTAGAATTTATCAGAGAAATACATCCTCCCTCTTCGGGCCAGAACAGGTGGATCCTCACTGCTACAGACTATTTCACAAAATGGATTGAAGCTATACCAAGCAAGTAAGCTATTGATTATGTCATTATTAAACTTATAGAAATTAATACCTTGTCTCGCTTTGGATGTCTAAGAAAAATCATAACTGACAATGCATCCGCTTTCCAATCTAAGAAGCTCATAGATTTTTGCAACCAATATCATATCATTTTGGGACACTCCACATCTTATTACCCTCAGGGAAATGGGCTAGCTGAGTCATCCAACAAAACCCTGGTGAACATTATTAAGAAGACTCTGCAAGAAAACAAAAAGTCATGGCATAACAAGCTGGTTTTCGCATTATGGGTCGACATACTAACCACTAAGAGGTCAATTAGTATGTATCTGTATCAATTGGTCTATGTCACTGAAGCATTTTTTCCTACCTCTTTAGGGGTTCCCGTCATGAAATTGCTACAAGAGATGCAAGTCAAGCCGAACGACTCCCAAAGAAGGATAAACTAGATGATCCACTTGCAGCAGTCTAGAGAAGAAGTATACAACAAAACTCAGGTTGTCTAGGAGAGCATTAAAAAGATATTTGATAAAAGAACTAAAGAAGATGACTTTGATCTAGGTGATCTGGTTCTGAGGTGGGATGCTTGAAATGAAGATAAGGGGAAGCATGGAAAAGTTGAAAGTTTATGGAAGGAACCTTACATGATTCAAGCATTCACAGGAAATAATTCTTTTCTGCTCAACCACAGTGATGGGACCAATCTGCCAGGAGGACCTGTGAATGGTAGAATGCTGAAGCACTATTCACCTCCTCAGTAGAGGCTTTCAGTCTCACCTCTCCATTTTACAAATCATTTCTTTTTTATTACAAGTTTTTGAATGAATAACTTTGATCAGATGGTTGAAGCCCGCAAAGAAGGCCCTGAGCCACTGAACATTGTTGTCAAAATTTAAAAAAATAAAACAAATCAAACAACAAAATAAACTGTGGAAAACTTTTCAGAACATTAGGAAGCAGGATTCTTAGCACTTCACAAGGACAGTACCATCCCCAGGTGGATTCGCCGTTATAACCCTATAATTTATATGATCAGCTGGTGACTGAAATTTCATGTTTTCACTGTGTTTGGTTGCCAAATAATTTTCCATTATGTAAATGATTTGAGAAAGAAATGAAAGAAAAAGAAAAAAGAAAAGAAAAGAAAGAAAAAGAATAAAAGAGGGAATAAAAGAAATTGAATAAAGCCCCATGCAATAACAATGACTTGGCCCATACAGTTTAAGCATGACCAAGTCCTTTTAAATTGATGTTGATAGGATTAGTAAATATACTTGGCTAAACTGTTTACTCTTAGCCAAGATTATTAGTTTAGCTAGTAAATATATTTGACCAAACTGCCTAATCTTGGTCAAATAACCCTAGGATAGAGTAATTTCTTAGTCCAATAGTTTAATCTGGGCTAAATGTCATAGGTAAGTAGGTTAGAACATAGGTTAGTGGCCTTTATTTCAATAAAATATGCATGATGATCAATGTTGAAACATACCTTTGATGTTTGAAATGTGAATGTCTAACCCCCATGGTGATACAAAGCATTGGAAAGCTAGTAAATCCGCATAAAGAACTTTTCCTAAGTTTTCAGAACAAATATAATTTTGCACTGACAAGTTAAAGAAGGTGCACAGATGAATGGATGAGATGATGGAACTCAGATCTACGGTCAATAAGCTTTTCTGGACCCCCCCAGACCGTTCTACCTTTAACGGTGGGGGGGGGGGGTCCAAAATCTTGGATAACAAAGGCACACGAGTAATTTGAGACGGTGCTTAAAACTATGGTTGAGATTAAATTTCAAACCCCACTGACAGTCGCCTTTAGCCCGGTGGGTGCGGGTGGGGAGATTCGAAAATTTGGTTAAAGGTCTTGCTGGATCTGGTCTGACAGCACCGAATGGGCGGTGACGATGTTTTTTAGACGCCCCCGACCGATCTACCTTTAATGGTGGGGAATACGGAATGGAATGGATTTTTGTCAGGTCCCCTCCTCTAACGTGGTAGGAACCTATTGCTTCAAACTCCCACCATTTACCGCAAACCACTTTTTCCGCTTACCACTTACCATTTTCCTGATATACCCCCACCGCCCCATGACATCATTTTCCACTATCTTCACCTAATGGTCCTGTCTCATAACTATGTCAGTCCATCCCCCCCTGTTCACCTGTCACAGGTCCTTTCACCATGGTCGGTCCCCAATCAACACCCTCCACATCACCCGGTCATACTCGTCACTCGTTTCTACCTGCCATTTCATGCTCCAAAGGACTCATTGGCCATTTATTACCGATTAACCTTCCGGTTAGCCTGTTGATTTTTTGTCAGGTCCCCTCCTCTAACGTGGTAGGAACCTATTGCTTCAAACTCCCACCATTTACCGCAAACCACTTTTTCCGCTTACCACTTACCATTTTCCTGATATACCCCCGCCGCCCCATGACATCATTTTTCCACTATCTTCTCGTAATGGTCACATCCCATAATTCCGTCAGTTCATCCCCCTTGTTCACTTGTTACAGGTCCCTTCACCATGGCCGGTCCCCAATCAACACCCTCCACATCACCCGGTCGTACTCGTCACTCGTTTCTACCTGCCATTTCATGCTCCAAAGGACTCATTGGCCATTTATTACAGGCTAACTTATCGGTTAGCCTGTTGATCTGTCTCCCACCCCAATGGGTATTAATTTTCTCAAAAATGAATTGCCTCCATCATTCTCCCATTGCTTATCTTATCCTCGCACCAGGAAGTTTATCCTTGTCCTCTTCCAGATTCAGTCAGCAGCCCAAAACCATTGCCATTCCCGCTAACATTTTTTGTTTGAACTGCAGGTATTTTCCACATTGATGGGGCCAAAGTCCAAGAAAGAGGACGTCGAGGAAAATCCTTTCCTCCCACCTTCTGTTGACCTTGACAGGATCCCATTGGCCGACAAAGATCACCTAATAATAGACACAAGATGCGAATTCGACTTCGCGGAGTTACAGTCATGGCTCAAAGATACTTTCTTAGATCAGAGCGATGAAATTGGGCTCTGGGAGTCCAACCTTCCTCTATATATTTTCCCTCAGGTCCATCATTTCCCTCGATCAGAGCGATGAAATTGGGCTCTGGGAGTCCAACCTTCCTCTATATCTTTTCCCTCAGGTCCATCATTTCCCTCAATTTGCCCTCAAATTCCAGGCTCATTACCTCCCCGACCAGAGAACCATAGTCTCGTCATCGGGAGAAACTTTGTTCTTCACCACACCAGAATCCATTGATCAGATGATGCAGATACCCAAAACTGAATCTGCCTCTCCTTTTAATCTTGAAGTCATAACAGAGTTGTACAATAAACTATCTTTCCCTTAGAGAGCCCAGATTTTTGAGCTTTTCCTCCCACAGGATGTTTAGCTCCCCAAGACAAATCCCCTGTATCCTTCCTCCCTGTTCTTAGATAAGGGAAACCAAGTCATTTCATCACTCTGTTCTCTGCTTGGTTATTTTTCAAACCAATGGGTGGATGAACCCATATGGGGTTTTTTGTCCATTTTCTCTACAAAGGAAAGGCCCACCACTCAGTTTGACTACAACACTTTCCTGGCAAGAGATATTCACGAGCAACTTTCAAATTTATCCACAGAGGGCATGTTCCGGTATTCCTCCATATCGGCTTACATGTTCACTTTCTTTCAAGCAGACAAGTTCTCTTTATCAATGCGGAAAATGGACAAGAACGGGAAGCCACAGGCGGTAACAGCTTGGACTTCGCTGCTCAGGCGGAATTCCATAGAGTTCAGTTTCAAATAGTTTATCGAGCAGTTTTACCACCTAGTGGTGAGCATGCTCAACGATAGACTAGAACCAAGAATAAATTAGGAGATTCAAAGGATCTTACACCTCTCAGACCTTGCAAAAATGGAGATTGGTATCTTTACCAAAATCATATCGAGATCAGAGTATATGGATGCGAGTTAGCTCCATACAAACTACCCAACTATTTACCTATGAGGATATTTGCTCTGGAATATATAAGACAAATGATAAACTCAGACGACATACACTTTGTGTCTCTGGAGAATAATCAACAGTTCAGAATTAAAGGGAAAATTAGGTCTTTTATCTATAATAGCCGAGGCATCGGGGAAGAAGAAGATAGACTTTTGACAGAAATGAAGCTCGAAGTTAGTTTTCTCTGGCACTATGATCCATGCAGGATAATTTCAGAGATGAGGGTTAAGAATAAAAATGTTCCATATATTCATATACCCAAGCCTGAGATAGAAAGGTTCGCAAATAAAATAGAGTGGGAGTCAAACACTCTGGAAGAGGTAGAACAACAAGAACCCTCAGTTACTATCTCACAAACAACCACACCACATGTTCCCAAGGAGAAAATACCCAGGAAGGATACTTCACCTTCCGTCACTGAGGTCTCGGCTAAATATTTCCAATTACACACCAAAAGGCTAAAATCCAGTCATACAATTGACACGACTGGCAAAAATGAAACACAATCCACTACTGCTATGGAAGGTGATCAATCACTTCCTATCACAAGAAGCAAGCAGATTATGTCTACAATTTCATCTAGGAAGCCGATGGATAGCTCACTAATTGACCATCCGAGTAAAGGAGGACCGAAGTTGAGTATTTTTGAGAAGTATGATCTGATCAAGAATAGGAATCAAACGTTGACCAGCAACACTTATTCTTAGTTTTGGAAACAGACATCAATGGCACAACACAAACTATTGTCCGCATTCGATACTGAGAAGGGTAGAATGCACATGGATTTTCTACAGGCATAGGTTCCCAACCCAAAGGTAATCACCGATTACAAACGGGCAACGTTCGAGTTTCATACCAGAGATGTGCACCCTGCCGATCAAATGGATATTCATAGGAAAACTGGAGAAATGGTGTTCTCCACTTTGGAAAATGCTTCTACTACGGCTGCTAAATTACAGGTCTCTCTGAGCAATGTTCTGACACAGTAGAAGTTAGTGAAGATATAATCCTTTGCAAAGGATAACAGAATTAAGAGGTTGAAAGAATTGGTCCTCAAGATCGGGTATGACCCCTCGAATGTGAAAGCAATAGAGGAGATGCTTAAAAAGAAAAATGCAGATATAGCATCTCTGAGGAAAAAACTGAAACTGCCACCAATGGAAGATGCACAAGCAAATGAGATAGCTGAAATAAAAGGTGAGAAGGACGAGATGCTCAAGTTGATCATGGAGAAGAATGCACAGTTGAAAGAGATGGAAGCATAACTGGAAAGGTTAGTGAAGGAGAAGGAACAATCAATGCCCATGGAAGTCATTCCATTGAGCGTAGTTCCACTTATAGGAGTAAGAACAACATCTATAGCAAGAACCCCCTCAATAGATATTCCCTCAGCAACTCCACTGACAACTCTGAAAAAGACAGTAGCACTGGAAAAATCCATGGAGGAGATGAACTTGCAAGAGACAAAAATTAGTAGACTTAAAAAGGAGGTTGAGGACCTTCAGGAACTTAAGTCTTCTTACTAGACCAACTACTCTATGGAGAAACAAGCATCAAACAAGCTCAAACAAGAATTGTAACAACTTCGAAAGTAGACGGTGGCAGGCAAGACACTCGCCGAGACCAAGGAAAATATTTGGATGGATATCTCCAAATCCATAAATGAAATATGGCCTATGGTGCAAATCATGTTCGAGCAAAACGAACTAGTACAAAGGAGCAGGAAGGCTATTGAGAAAATAAGAGGATAACCGGGATAAATGCCCACAGATGCCACTGAGATCATCAAATTTCTGAATTCAAAAACTAGGGAAGAATTAGAGGATCTGAAGATTGAAGACAGGATGGAAACCATCCTCGAGGTCAAGAGGGTTCTGAGAAAAAGAGGAATAAATCTACAGTTGGAGGAGAAGCTCCAGACTATGGACACAGGAGTGCAAAATTTTTTCAGTAAAATCGAAGCTCTGCAGAAGAAAGGTCTCCTTTATTTAAGGGTCTTAAATGACAAGTTAATGACCCTCCCTGATTATAAACAGAGGTTGGCCACAGTGGCCAAAGATAGTTTGAAATTTTCGAGAATACAGGGCAGCATAACGAGGAATGCGTTCTTAGAAACCTTGCAGCCAGACATCAACATACAACACGAGATCCAGTATATTTTCATCGTCAAGACAACTTTTGGCAAGTACACAGAGATGGATGAAATATATGGAAGACTACTCAAAGTCATCATTCCCATTCATCTTTGGTGGGAAGAGCTATGCAATATGATCGAGTAGGCGATGAGGTGTCCAAGCCCTGTCAGCAATCTAGTCAGATGAATTTGTGCAGATGACTCACCAACAGTTTTCCCAGAAATCAACATGAAGATTTCAGCACATCATCAACAGTTCCTGAATTTTTGTATCTTGTTGAGTTAGTTAGATAAATTTAGAATCTTCCACGTTCTGATCTTTAATGACAGGATCGTATGTAATTTTTGATTATAAATACTCCAAACTTTGAAGTATGAAGGGTTGATCTTTATGCCCTGTAAGCCAAAAAAGATTGTAATTGTTTATCAAGAGATCTTCCAGTAATACAAAGGGACATTTCACAGGATTCTCACGTGTTATTCATTGGTGATGTTTATCTTTTTGTGTTAAATGTTTTTCTCGCTCAGTTGTCATATTGTTTTCTAATCTGATCTTTTAAAAGTAGTGCATGTTGCAAGATTTATCTTTGTATACCTTGTCTCCAACTTTATAGATCTTAATGTTTATCTTCTCATATTACAGTGAATAAATTCTTAAATGCTTCTTTACTTTAATTGACATTCTCATCTTTTCTACTATCCATCACTTTGTTGCTAAAGAATCCAATGAATGCATTATATTTCCTTGTGAAAAGAATTTTTTAGTTCCTATTTAGATCTCTATCCTTATAAGACAGACCCCATAGCCCAATGGACGTGTAAACTCTCTTTCAACCAATTTTATAAAGAAAAAACAAACTATTCGACCTTACCCTACTTAACTAGCCTAATATTTTGAAGTTAAAACATATCTAAATCTTATAGAGAGATCCCTCTCTGAAACTGGCAGGGCTAGATCCCAGTTTCAAAGTGGTTGGATAAAGTTACCTCTGGTAAATGTTTTCTACCCTGAAAACCTCTGGGAATTTACAGAGTGATAACATAGTGGCGACCATACTAGGGAAGACTGAACAAACTTTCAATCCCACAATTTCTTTTCCCTAGAAGAAAACATTATTTCTGAACTAATCATAAATCTGAGAAAGAAATAATGTTCAAAGGTTGTTAAAAGTTTGTACATAGTAATTTTGGATTCATAAAAATAAAAAGATATAAAAATTAAAAGTCTGGCTCCTAAAAGAGCTTATACTCGATCTCACCTAGACCCAGAACCTGCAGTAGTAACTGATAATCCATAATAGTTACTCAGAAAGAAGAATATTGCAGAAGGTTCAAGGAATCATAGTCCCATTCACAGGTCCTTTTCTCTCCCATAGAAACTTGTTTCCCTCCAAGATCTCAACTTTCACACCACTTTTGAACAAATTCTGTTTAGAACGAAATATGATAGCTTTGTGACTGAAACCATTTTAGATCAAACCATCCTGCAACCATGGACCCCTGAAATACTATCTCCCAGGGAAGTCCCTGATAAAAAATTCCTTGAAAAATTCAACAAGCTAGAAACTTTGGTAGCGAATCTTGATCAATATTTACACCAAGCCCACTTCCAGCAGTCGGTTGAACTTTCTGCCATAACTATTGTTGCAGCTTCTGTAAAAATTCAACCCACTCACTATGTGCCTGCTAGTCCTTCATCCTCTTCATCTTCTTTCACCTCCCCACCCTTCATCCAAGTTGTTTTCCCACCTCCTCCACCTATAATGGCAGCCAAATATGCTCCTTTGGTGTTGGCTTCACCTCTACATGCTATGCCCCAGGACTATTAAACACGACTTCCATAGTTCGATGGTACTGGGCCCTTCAACGCACAACAACACATTAATAAAATGAATGACTATTTTGACTTGCAAGAAGTAGATGAAGCTGACGTTCAAATGAGAATATTTGCGCAGAGTCTGTCTGGGGATGTTAAGAAATGGTACAAAGGCTTACATGATGCTTCTGTCATCGACCTTACATTGTTTCAAAGAATTTTTCTAGACAGATGCAAGGTAAATAAAAATCCTCTCCAGATCTTGTCAGAATACGAAAACATCAGAAGGAACCAAGGAGAAACAATACAAGACTACTGCACCCATTTCAATAATCTGTACAATGCGATTTCATCCAATATTAAACCCCCACAAGGTTTGGCATTGATAAAATTCCCTGACAGTTTCGACGCTGATATGTCGTATCAATTAAGGGAAAGAAACTCTACCACTCTGGAGGACATGCAAAAAATGCAATAAGTGTAGAGGCCAACCTGTTAGCTAGAAGGGCATGGTAGAGGATGGAAGGGAGAGTCATGATTAAAGAGGAACCTACCACATCCTCTTATGAAGCCAAATTGGATTCCTTAGCTAGAGAAATGGAAAGCATGATGGAGAGACTTACTATAGCCGAAAGAAATCCTTCCAGAGAAAACCAAGCTGCTCCACAAATTCAGAATCCTAACTTCAGAAGAAATCCTCCTCAAATCAGGCAGAGAGATCCTAGGGATTAAAGAGAATAGAGGGGTCCTTATCAATAGATCAAACCACCCCTATAGTAAAATTATGTTGATGAAAGTGAGGAGACAATTGAATAATTAGATGACATGCATATAAATATCATGGGCGTTCACGACGACGAAGCCATATTCCTGACTCAGGAAGAGCAAGAACTTTTCCTTCTTTCTCAAATAGAGTTAAATGAGGAAGCCGAGGATACAGAACAACAGGCATTTGAAAACGCCATTATGGAGGTACATACACAGTACAATCTACGAAGAAAAAAGATAGATGAAAATCCCCCAAAGAAGGTAACTAAAACATAGAAAACAGTCGAAACCAAGAAGACCTCTGAGCCTTCTACCAAGAAAATCCCTGAGAAAGGTAATGCTGAACCTCCAGCAAAATGAAACCCTACCATTTTACAAAGATCAAAGCAGACTGAGGTTTCATCATCCAATCGACCAAGTACTTCTGCCTAGAAAACTATGGTGGACAAATCAGAATTGTTGAGCCAAAGCAGAGCACCTACCCCTTTTAGCCTTGAAGGGGAATTATCCAAAGTGAAGATTCCCATTCCCCTTTCCAAATTTATAAGTAAGAACGGTTACCAATCGCAGGTGATCAAAGCGCTGAGCATTGAGCTTGATATAGGCACGAAGGCCTTGACTATTGGATCAACGAATCATTTGGACATGGTAAATCTTACCGATGATCAACCTAAACTCCTGTTTGGCCCTAAAGTTGATGGTCAGACTGACACTGGTGCTGTCACTCCTTTTTACATCAGCCTTAATATACACGACCTGATTCTGCACAATACTATGTTAGATTCGGGTGCTTCCCACAACCTGATGCCTAAAGCAGTGATGGAAAAACTGGGACTCGAGGTCACCAGAACCTACAATGATTTGCACTCTTTCAACTTCAGCAAAGTCAGATGTATCGGGTTGATCAAAGACATGTGTATCACCCTATTTTAGATTCTAGAAAAAAGTATGGTTATGGATGTTGTGGTCGAGGACATCCCCCTGAAATACGATATGTTGTTGTCTAGGTCTTGGGGGGCCAAGTTGAGAGCCACTTTGTAGTTGGATATGTCATATGCTACTATCCCAGTATTCAGACAACAGAGAAGACTGTACAGAGAGACACTGATGAAATATATGGTCAGCAACCAAGAAAAACCACATAACTACCCTCTGTACTCTGCACACTCCGATCTGGATTCCTTCATCCTGTATAATGGCAACGATATGGAAGAACAAATTGCTCAGCGGGAATAGGATACACTTGATCTGAAAGAAGGCCAAGAAATCACTGAGGCAAAAAGGAAGGAAATTGTAATAAGTGAAGAATTGCCAGCATAGTTCTGGAGCATGGACTTCGATGGAGCTGTAAGCAAAGAGGGAGCTAGAGAAGGATTTTGGTTGCACAATAACAAATCCAAGTATTCAGAGAACCATTCTTACAAACTAAATTTTCAATGCACTAACAACATAGCTGAGTACGAAGCTTTGATGCTCGGTTTGAAACTACTAAAGAAGGTTGGTGCCAAACAAATCATGGTAAGAGGCGATTCTGAATTAATTATCAAACAAATTAAAGGTGACTATGTAGAAAAACATCCCAGGCTTAGAGCTTATAGGAATGTTGTTTTGGATTCCCTTCAATGTTTCACAGAAATTGATTTGCAAGTGATGCCTAGGGGATAGAACATTTTAGCAGATGGGTTAGCTACGTCAAAAACTACATGCAATATACCTTTTCGTTCCACTCGCCCATACACGGTAGAGGTGAAGTGCAAACCGACTATCCCGGAAAACATCAGATACTGGCAGGTATTTGGGAACGATGATCAAATTGAAGATTTTCTACAATGTAAAAATGATTTCGAGTGTACAAACATAGACTTAGAAAATGCTTATGAAAATGTAAATAAATATGTTTTTGGAAATGATAGTGTTAATAAAATAGATTTAGAAGAATTAGGTGAAGATGAGGTAGATTCTGATTTTTTATATTTAAAGAGTAATGTTTTACCTAGGGGTTTAGTACTGTTAGAAGACCTATTTGACTTTAATGATGTAGCTAAAAAACCTAAAATTGAAGCCAGTGGTAAATAAGTTGAAGACTGTAACATAGGGATAGAAGAGAAACCTAAGATGGTAAAACTTTCCAAATCTTTACCTCCGGAGCAGAAACTTAAATACACTGAAATTTTCAAGGAATATGTGGACGTATTTGCTTGGGGCTATGAATACTTAAAATCTTATGACACAAACATCATACAACATAGGATCCCGATAAAAGAAGACCAAAAACCTTTCAGACAAAAACTTAGGAGAATCAATCCCATGTTGCTTCCCCTGATAGAAAAAGAAATCAAAAATATGTGTGATGCTAAAATCATAGTCCCCTTACGATTTTCCAAATGGGTTTCAAATCTGGTTCCAACCCGAAAGAAAACTGGGGAAATCAGGCTTTGCATTGATTTTCGAAACCTGAACAAGGTTTCCCTAAAAGACAACTACCCACTACCAAAAATGGACCACATATTACAAAAGGTAGTTGGATCCAGCTGAATATCCTTACTGGATGGTTCCTCAGGCTATAACTAGGTTCTTGTTCACCTAGATGATCAAGAGAAAACAACCTTCACAACACCTTGGGGTACCTTCATGTAAGTGAAAATGCCTTTCGGTTTGATGAACGTTGGGGCCACTTTCCAAAGAGCGATGGACATCTATTTTGTGGAAGAACTTGGTATATTTATTGTCATTTATCTGGGCGATGTAACTGTTTATTCCCAATCCGATGAAGAGCACTTACGACATCTCAGACGAGTGTTTGAGAAATGCAGGAAATTTGGGATTTCTCTGAATCCTAAGAAAATCCTTTTCGGATTAGAGGAAGGTAAACTATTGGGGAACATAATCTCTAAGGACGAAATTAAGATAGATCCCGGCAAAATAGAAGCCATTTAGAAACTGGAACACCCAAGGAATATCAAAGAGTTACAATATTTCATTGGCAAAATAAACTTTCTGAGAAGATTCATACCCAACTTTGCTGAGCTTCTCAGGAACATCATCAACATGTTAAAAAAGGACACAAAAATAAAATGGGACCCTGTATCCAAGCATTCTTTTGAACAAGTTAAGCATGCGCTCACACAGGCTGTAGTCTTGATCAGTCCTGACTTCACCAAAGATTTTTTCCTTTTCTCTTTCGCTTCTGAACACACCATTGCAGCAGTATTAATACAGAAAAACAACAAAGGGTATGAAATCCCATAGCCTTTTTTAGTAAATCCTTAAGAGATGTTGCTTTGAATTATAAAATAATGGAGAAACAAGCTTTTTCCCTAGTAAAAGCCATAAAAGATATTAGAGTATATATTCTCCATTCCCACACAATTGCATATGTTCTGAACGTAGTAGTAAAGGACATTTTAACCTAGGACAATCCAGATGGCAGAAGAGGAAAATGGATTGCTATCATTTTGGAGTATGACATAGAGATTAAGCCTACTAAACTGATTAAAGGTCAAGGTATAGCAAAGTTAATGGCTGAATCTAATTTCCATTCTCTAGATATCATTTTCTTAGTCGCAGTAGATGAACAGGGAGAGTAGGTGACTCCAAGCATGAAAGAGGTATTTCTGAACTCTCCATGGTACGCAGACCTGATATTTGTTTTTCATAACTTACAAGCTAAATCATAACTGACAATGCAGTCGCTTTACGATCTAAGAAGCTCATAGATTTTTGCAACCAGTATCATATCATTTTGGGACACTCCACAGCTTATTACCCTCAGGGAAATGGGCTGGTTGAGTCATCCAACAAAACCCTGGTGAACATTATTAAGAAGACTATGCAAGAAAACAAAAGTTCATGGCATAACAAGATGGTTTTCGCATTGTGGGCTGACAGACTGACCACTAAGAGGTCAATTGGTATGTCTTTGTATCAATTGGTCTATGGCACTGAAGAAGTTTTTCCTACCTCTTTAGGGGTTCCCGTCATGAAACTGTTGCAAGAGATGCAAGCCGAGCCGAACGACTCTCAAAGAAGGATAAACCAGATGATCCGCTTGCAACAGTCTAGAGAAGAAGTATACAACAAAACTCAGGTTGTCCTATCGATCTACCTTTAACGGTGGGGGGGGGCGGGGTCCGGAATGGAATGGTTTTTTGTCAGGCCCCCTCCTCTAACATGGAAGGAACCTATTACTTCAGACTCCCACCATTTACCGCAAACCACTTTTTCCACTTACCACTTACCATTTTCCTGATATACCCCCGCCGCCCTGTGACATCATTTTTCCACTATATTCTCCTAATGGTCACATCCCATAACTTTGTCAGTTCATCCCCCTA
Source organism: Picea sitchensis (assembly GCA_010110895.2). Classification (NCBI taxonomy): domain Eukaryota; kingdom Viridiplantae; phylum Streptophyta; class Pinopsida; order Pinales; family Pinaceae; genus Picea; species Picea sitchensis. The sequence goes on from SNQJ01S0113417.1 coordinate 22,447, forward strand.
TTCACCCATCATAGGTCCCTTCACCATGGTCGGTCCCCAATCAACACCCTCCACTTCACTCGGTCATACTCGTCACTCGTTTCTACCTGCCATCTCACGGTCCAAAGGACTCATTGGCCATTTATTATAGGCTAACTTATCCGTTAGCCTGTTGATCTGTCTACCACCCCAATGGGTATTTGTTTGATCAAAACTGACTCACATCTGTCATTCGCCCATTTCTTATCTTATCCTCACACCAGGAAGTTTATCCTTGTCCTCTTCCAGATTCAGTCAGCAACCCAAAACCACCGCCATTTCCGCTAACATTTTTTGTTTGAATTGCAGGTATTTTCCACATTGATGTCGCCAAAGTCCAAGAAATCGAAATCCGAGGAAAATACTTTCCTCCCACCTCCTGTCGACCTCAACATGATCCCATTGGTCGAAAAAGATCACCTAATCACAGACACAAGATGCGAATTCAACTTCGTGGAGTTGCAGTCGTGGCTCAAAGATACTTTCTTAGATCAGAGCGATGAAATTGGGCTCTGGGAGTCCAACCTTCCTCTATACCTTTCCCCCAGGTCCATCATTTCCCTGAATTTGCCCTCAAATTCCAGGCTCATTACCTCCCCGACCAGAGAACCATAGTCTCCTCATCGGGAGAAACTCTGTTCTTCATCACACCAGAATCCATTGATCAAATGATGTAGATACCCAGAATTGAATTCGCCTCTCCTTTTAATCTTGAAGTCATAATAGAGTTGTACTAGAAAATATCTTTCCCTCAGAGAGCCCATATTTTTGAGCTTTTCCTCTCACAGGATGCTTAGCTCCCCAAGAAAAATCCCCCATATTCTTCCTCCCTATTCTCAGAGAAGGGAAACCAAGTCATTTCATTTCTCTATTATCTGCTTGGTTATTTTTCATACCAATGGGTGGATGAACCCTTATTGGGTTTTCTGTCCATTTTCTCTACAGAGGAAAGGCCCACCACTCAGTTTGACTACAGCACTTTCCTGGCAAGCAGTATTCACGAGCAGCTTTCAAATTTCTCCACAGAGGGCATGTTCCGGTATTCCTACATAATGGATTACATGTTCACTTTCTTTCAAGAATACAGGTTCTCTTTCTCAATGCAAAAAATGGACAAGAACGGGAATCTGTAGGCGGTAACATCTTAGAATTCGCTGCTCAGGTGGAATTCAACAGAGTTCAGTTTCAAATAGTTTATCGAGAATTTTTACAACCTAGTGGTGAGCATGCTCAATGATAGACCAGAACCAAGAATAAATGAGGAGATTCAGAGGATCTTACACCTCTTAGACCTTGCAAAAACTGGAGATTGGTATCTTTACCAAAATCATACCGATGTTAGAGTATATGGATGCGAGTTAGCTCCATACAAACTACCCAAGTATTTACCCATGAGGATATTTTCTCTGGAATATATAAGACAAATGATAAACTCAGACGACATACGCTTTGTGTCTCTGAAGAAGAAACAACAGTTCAAAATTAAAGGGAAAATTGGGTCTTTCATCTGTAATAGTCGAGGCGTCGGGGAAGAAGCAGACAGACTTTTGACAGAAATGAAGTTCGAAGTTAGTTTCCTATGGCACTATGATCTGTGTGGGATAATTTCAGAGATGAGGGTTAAGAATAAAAATGTTCCATATATTCATATACCCGAGCCTGATATAAAAAGGTTCACAAATCAAATAGAGTGGGAGACAAACACTCTGGAAGAGGTAGAACAGTAGGTACCCTCAGTTACTATCTCGCAAATAACCACACCACAGGTTCCCAAGGAGAAAAGACCCAGGAAGGATACTTCACCTTCCGTCATCGAGGTCTCGGCTGAAGATTTCCAATTACACACCAAAAGGCTAAAATCCAGTCATACAATTGACACGGTTGGCGAAAAGGAAACCCAATCCACTACTACTATGGAAGGTGATCAATCACTTCCTATCACAAGCAACAAACAGATTATGTCTACAATTTCGTCTAAGAAGCCAACATATACCTCACTAATTGACTAGCTGAGTAAAGGAGGAGCAACGTTGAGTATTTTTGAGAAGTATGATCTGATCAAGAAGAGGAATCAAATGCTGACCAGCAACACTTATGCTCAGTTTTGGAAATAGACATCAATGGCACAGCACAGACTATTGTCCGCATTCTATACTGAGAAGGGTAGAATGCACATGGATTTTCTACAGGCACAGGTGCCTGACCCGAAGGTAATCACCAATTACAAAAGGGCAACGTTCAAGTTTCATACCAGAGATGTGCACCCTGCCGATCAAATGAATCTACATAGGAAAACTAGAGAAATGGTGTTATCCACTTTGGAAAATACTTCTACTATGGCTGCTAAATTACAGGTCTCTCTGATCAATGTTCAGACACAGCTGAAGTTAGAGAAGATATCATCCTTTGCAAAGGATAATAGAATTAAGACGTTGGAAGAATTGGTCCTCAAGATCAGGTATGACCCCTTGAATGTGAAAGTAGTCGAGGAGATGCTAAAAAAGAAAAATGAAGATATAGCATCTCTGAGGAAACAGCTGAAACTGCCACCAACGAAAGATGCACAAGCAAAGGAGATAGCTGAAACAGAAGGCGAGAAGGACAAGATGCTCAAGTTGATCATGGAGCAGAATGCACAGTTGAAAGAGATGGAAGAAGAACTGGAAAGGTTAGTGAAGGATAAGGAACAATAAATGCCCATGGAAGTCATTCCATTGAGCACAATTCCACCTACGGGAGTAAGCATAGCATCTGTAGCAGGAACCCCCTTAACAAAGATTCCCTCAGCAACTCCACTGACAGCTCTGAAAAAGACAGTAGAACTGGCAAAATCCATTGAGGACATGAACTTGCAAGAGACATAAATTAGTAGACTTAAAAAGGAGTTTGAGGACCTTCAGGAACTTAAGTATTCTTACTAGACCATCTACTCCATGGAGAAACAAGCATCAAACAAGCTCAAATAGGAATTGTAGCAACTTTGAAAGCAGACGGTGGAAGGCAAGACACTCATTGAGGCCAAAGAAAATATCTGGATGGATATCTCCAAATCCATAAATGAAATATGGCCTATGGTGCAAATCATGTTCGAGCAAAATGAACTAGTACAAAGGAGTAGGCAAGCTATTGAGAAAATAAGAGGAGAACTGGGAGAAATGCCCATAGAAGCCACTGAGATCATCAAATTCCTGAATTCAAAAACCAAGGAAGAATTAGAGGATCTGAAGAGTGAAGATAGGATGGAAACCATCCTCGAGGTCAAGAGGGTTCTAACCAAAAGAGGACTAATTCTACAGTTGGAGGAGAAGGTCCAGACTATGGACACAGGAGTGCAAAATATTTTCGGTAAAATCAAAGCTTTGCAGAAGAAAGGTCTCCCTAATTTAAGGGTCTTAAATGACAAGTTAATGGCCCTCCCTGATTATAAACAGAGGCTGGCCACAGTGGCCAAAGATAGTTTGAAATTGTTGGGAATACAGGGTAGCATAATGCTCAAGGAGTTCTTAGAAACCTTGCAGCCAGACATCAACATACAACACGAGATCTGGTATATTTTAATCGTCAAGCCAATTTTTTCCCAAGTACACAGAGATGGATGAAATATACCGAAGACTACTCAAAGTCATCATTCCCAGTCATCTTCGGTGGGAAGAGCTATGCAATCTGATCGAGTAGGCGATGAGGTGTCCAAGCCCTGTCAACAATCCGGTCAGACGAAGTCGTGCAGATGACTCACAGACGGTTTTACCAGAAATTAGCATGAAGATTTCAACACATCATCAACAGTTCCTGAATTTTTGTATCTTGTCGAGTTAGTTAGCTAAATTTAGAATTTTCCACATCCTGATCTTTAATGATAGGATCATATGTAATTTTTGATTATAAATACTCCAAACTTTGAAGTATGAAGGGTTGATCTTTACGCCCTGTAAGCCAAAAAAGACTGTAATTATTTATCAAGAGATGTTCCAGTAATACAAAGGGACGTTTCACAGGATTCTCGCATGTTATTCATTGGTGATGTTTATCTTTCTGTGTTAAATGCTTTTCTCGCTCATTTGTCATATTGTTTTCTAATCTGGTCTTTTAAAAGTAGCGCATGTTGCAGGATTTATCTTTGTATACCCTGTCTCCGACTTTATAGATATTAATGTTTATCTTCTCATATTACAGTGAAGAAATTCTTAAATGCTTCTTTAATTTAATTGGCATTCTCATCTTTTCTGCTATCCATCACTTTGCTGCTCAAGAATCCAATGAATGCATTATCTTGCCTTGTGAAAAGAATCTTTTAGTTCCTGTTTAGATCTCTATCCTTATAATACAGACCCCATAGCCCAATGGATGCGTAAACTCTCTTTCAACCAATTTTATAAAGAAAAAACAAACCATTTGACCTTACTCTACTTAACTAGCCTAATATTTTTAAGTTAAAGCATATCTAAATCTTACAGAGAGATCCCTCTTTGAAACTAGCAGGGCTAGATCCCAGTTTCGAAGTGGTTGGATAAAGTTACCTCTAGTAAATTTCCTCTACACTGACAACCTCTGGGAATTTACATAGCGATAACAATTCCTAAATTTAATTTATTGCTTGAATATGCACAATGATTGTAGAAAGACCCTTGCTATGAGGAATAACCACCACACCCATGTTTAAGGATATGACAAGTCATTTATATGTCTTTCTATACATCATTTAAATTATACTCAAGTTTCCATCCATTTATGTAAATGTGTGATCAACTATACTCTAAATTGAAAATAGAAAACAATTCAACTTCAATCCCTATGCCATCAACAAAAGATATAGAAAACTCAATAGAGACTACACAATAAAAGCACAAAAGAGGTGACAGTGGCCATCAAGAATTCTCTCAATGAAGAATTTAAAGATAAGCTAACTCCAAAAAACAATGTGGTTTCTCCATGCTATTGGTTACCTAAAATTCACAAAGAAAATTACCCACTCATATCCATAGTAAATACTATGGCTCCCCCACAAACAAATTAGTGAAATACCTTGCAAAGAAACTCATGATTATGGTTGGAAAAACACACTCCTTTGTCAAAGACTCTACTCATGTGTTCAAAGAAATAAGAAATATAAAGGTTGAAGAACGAGATCCTCTGGTCAACTTCAATGTAGTCTCACTATCTACCAAAACTCTCATACTAGATGATTCTATCAAGGTAATCAAGGATATCAAAGATGAGGAAATTGCAAATCTTATTAAAGTTTTCCTGAAATCAATGTATTTCAGGTTTCATGGAAATATTTATGAACAAATTGAAGGCATAGAAACAAGATCCAAATTTTCATTGATAGTCATTGATTTGTACATGAAATGGGTTAAAAAACAATCTATTGATTCCTTTCCTCTCAAGCCTCAACTAAGGAAAATGTTTGTAGATGACACCTACATAATTTGGCAACATGGAAAAGAAACCTTAGACAAGTTTAAAGATTTGACATTTGAACGATCAATCTAAGAGAATAAGAGTCATAATGGAAATAGAAGAAAACAATAGCATCCCATTCGTTGAGATCCTTATGAACTTTAAGAGAAATGGTGGTTTGCTTTCCCATCAAGTATACCAAAAGAAAATTAATATGGACATGTATCTTCATGCTAATTCTCATCACCACCCCATTCAAAAATTTGGTGTCATCAACACACTAGTGGCTCAAGCTATTAGAGTTTTAGATAATGATCACATAGAGAAAGAATTGAGACACTTGGCTAAAGTTTTAAAAACAATGGCTATAGGGAATACGAATTCACAAATCTTGTCTTAAACTCTAGGAGGGGACACCACAATATTTGTGAACTTGAAGAAGGAAATATGATCACATTTCCTTATATCAAAGGAACCACAAAAAAAATTGCAAAAACACTTAAGAAAGGTACCATCAGAGTGACCTTCACCCCTCCTAACATTCT
>SNQJ01S0113419.1:12469-24523 GCA_010110895.2 Picea sitchensis
TTCTTCATTATATTATGATAATTCCACATTTCCAGCGGTTGTTCAAGTGCCAAAGTATAGCACAGTTTATGGATTTCCATGCAAAGAACAAAATTTGAGACAATGTTCTTCGAATGCATGCAAATGTTTCTGCATTGAAGTACATTGAAGAAAAGTGGCCAATTTTTAATGAAGAACCTCATAATGTTAGACTTTCGTTGGGAGATGATGGTATCAATCCATTTGGAGAGATTCGTTCTACGTACACAGTTTGGCCTGTTTTTGTTCTAAACAATAGCCTTCCTCCTTGGATGTCGATCAAGAGAGAGCACACAATGTTGGCAATGATTGTTCCAGGTATTTAATTATCTTTTATTTCCTTTAAACTATGACAAAATATTTGATTTTTTTTTCTTGCATGGTAATTATTTCTTTTATATATAACAACATCTAGATAAGTATAATTAATCATGCAGTATGTTGAACCAATTAGGTAAGTAGTAGGTTAAAGATATGAATGTATATACTGAGCCTATTATTGATGAGTTGTTCAATTTATGGGTTGGCGTCACTATGTACGACATCTCTAGACCAATAGGGAAAAAAAGATTTCAATTCCATGGAATACTATCATGGACAATTCATGATGCCCCGAGGTTAAAGCATTTTTGTGGTATATTGTTATTTTCTTTTGTGATTTAATACTTTATGTATATATTGAAAATATCATGCATTATTTTAAATTGTAACTCTAATTCGCTACATTAATTCATATATCTTGTAGGTCTTAAAACAAAGGGTAAATTTGCATGACCAGTTTGTTGTCCCAGGATAAAATCTCGTCGTTCAAGGAGTTTAGGAAAGGAAGTGTTTGATGAGTATAGGCACTTTCTGCCTAAGAACCATAGTTATCGAACTACAAAGAAATAAAAATTCAATGGTAAAGAATAGAATGGAAAAAACCTACGAAGAATAACACCTCACCTATGGAAGTTGGAATATATTAGAAATCATCAAGGTATGCAAATTACTTATGTATGACATATTATATAAATCTTTGGTTAATTTCATTAGTATTAATTTCATTTTGTTTGATTAATTACTATTAATTTCAATTTGTTGATGTTTCATGAATGTCGTTAAGGCACGAATGGGCTTCCACGAGGAATGGAAATTTACCCGACACAATTCAGTAGATTGCCATACTACGAGAACATACAAATAGTTCATATATTTGATACAATGCATATCAGGAAGAACATAATAGAATTGTTATGATGAATATTAGATGGAAGATTGATAAAGAGAGAATTGGAAAGATTTGTTGTGACATTTGGGAAGATAATCATGCATTGCAAAGTGTTATTATTAATTCTAATGGCAATGGTCATGAACATAATAATAGTCTTCCTTGGTTATTGACGGAGCAACAAAGAAACATTGTAAAAGAGGTCATTCAAAAAATTAGGTTTCTGACGGGTTTTCGTTGAACATACAAAATATTTTAACGAAAAAAGGTGATTTTGGTGGGGTTAAAACACATGACTGGCATAAATTCATTAAGGTAATTAGTAGGTTATAATATATTTCCTTATTGGTACGCATTTTTTGGAAACAAATAATATTTTTTTTTTTTTTGTTATAGTATGTTCTACCTTTATCTCTCCCAGACAACTTTGACAACAACATAAAACAAATTATTTATGTACTTGGAAAATACATGAGGTAAGTAATGTTTTATAAGGAAAATGTACTTCTTATGTCATTTGTAGCGGAACTTATTGACATATTATGTTTTATCTACAAATTTATGTATTCCTTGATATTGTTTTATTGCATCGACATTTGTAGGTGGCTATCATCAAAAGAAATCCCTAAAGAAGATATAAGGTATTGGAAGAGAGAAATTCCTCGATTAATGTGTCAAATGCAACAATATCTACCTCCATCATTTCTCAATGTGCAAGAACACTACCTCAAACACCAAGTTGAGGAGATTGAATTATGTGGACCATTACACACAAGGTCAATGTGAATGGTACAGAGGAAGTTGAAGTCATTAAAGGCTTTTGTTAGACAAACAGAATGTCCAGAGGGTTCAATGCTTGAGGGATATATGGTATATCAATGCATGGTTGATGCAGACCCCCTATCTCTCCTCAAGGTTGCGTGACCTCCCGGTGAGGATCTTCTGGTTCAGGAGCCGAAGTGGCTCTTCTGGTTCCAATCTGGAACTCTTCGAACGAACGCACAGGTCCCCCACAAATGATCAGTTGAATTTTTCAAGCGTCAAGTGTGAGCTCCCACAACAAACGACCAAGATTCATGACCTCCATCTAGGCTCAGGTTCCAGTGCCTATTCCTTCGGGTTTCGTGGTTTGCGAAATCAGGGTACAAGGGGTATCCCTGCTCCTTAGAATCCCCAGTTGCTGAAATGTCGAAATCCCGATGACCTAAGATTTACGGCTCAGATCTCTCTTGGATCGACGACTACGCTTATTTGGGCGTTTCATGTTTCATGAAATCAGGGTACAAGGGGTATCCCTGCTCCTTGGAATCCCCGGTTGCCAAAATGATGAAATCCCAATGACCCGAGATCTATGACTCAGATCTCTCTCGGATCGACGACTACACTTATTTCGGCATATCACTTTTCGCGAAATCAGGGTATAAGGGATATCCTTGCTCCTTGGAATCCCTGATTACCGAAATGTCGAAATCCCGATGACCCAAGATCTACGGTCCACGTCCAACCTTGTTATTTCACTATTTCATGATTCGGGGTTTTGGGAGACAAGGACCTCTATCACCGCTCCTTGGAATCCCCGGCTTCCAAAATGATAAAATATATTGGAATTCAATCAATGGCTCACAATAATCCCTAAGATCTATGGTCCACGTCCAACCTCGCTATTTCTCTATTTTGTGATTCGGGGTTTTGGGAGACAAGGACCTCTGTCCTTCCAACTTGTGATACCCGAAATCGCGATGTGGACCGATGGTCAAGATCTATCTGAGATCGATGGCCACTATTCCTCCTAATATTTGGACGTCAAGAATCGCTCACCACTAATCTCCTCGCAGCTCCACCTTATCCAATGACTTGTGGGGTTTCGACATTTCTCCTCGAGGACTCTCCACCGTCCGTTCATATCTTCGAGATCTCCCCTCCTAGATCTACGCACTGTTAAAGCCTGCGCTCCTACCTCAAATTAGATGATCCATGGGATTCTCCACCACGATCCAACACTCGACGACGTTCTTCCTCCTACGCTTTTACTCACTCCAGAATTAGAAGATTTTCTAAGTCTTCAAAGACTCGGTCTTCACTTCTTCCAGGGAATGAGTTCTTAGATCTCGATAACACTTTTTGAAGTGTTGTTCCTCCTGAGCTTTGTTTGGTTTAGACTTCGATTTCCTGCGCACTCCTTGTGTCTGAGGGATTTCGATAACTCAAATCCATGGTATTTCTCACAGAGAAATTCCTCTTGATTTCCTTACGTTCCTCTCTGGCTCGATGCACACCTTGCAGAGCTCCAAATGAAGAGAAACAATTGAAACTGGAAAATCTCACAGTTCCATCCACTTGTTCATGTAAACAGAAATGACAAAAAAATGCACACACTCCACACACCATACATTTGGATCAATTTTCCTTCTTTTATATTCACAATTGCCCAATGGTTACATAATACATTCAAAATTACAGTAACTCAAAAATCGAGATCTCCTTCTTAAACCACAGTTCTCTCTTACAACTAATTTCTCTCTGTATTGTAGCTAACCCCAACTGGGCATACAAACTTCTACTTAACTCAAAAAGATTTCTAGGTTTTACCCTGGCTACTTTCCTACTCTAAAATTCATCCTATGCTATCTTAGTTCAGTTGCATGCCAGAGTCGTAGTGGAAACTTTTGCTCTGTTTACGGTTTTCAAAACGTGCCTCAAAGGGCAAAATTCAACATGGGTTCAAGTGTGCCTCCAAAGGTAAATTCTAGTGCTGAGTGAAGGTGGATTTCAAAATCGGTTGTAACTACCCACTTTGAAGTTCTGGAAGAACTCTCACGTGTTGAGTGGTCACGCCTTTGCACGCTTGCCAACGATGCTCTTGCATCATACTCCCTTTGACAAAAAACAATGGACCCTTGTCTGTGAACTCCTCTACTAACTTTCCCTGCTTCTGGATAGTAGCTTCGTTTTCCCAACTAGAATATTCTATTGGGTGTCCCTTCCATTTGACTAGATATTCAAAATAAGTCTTCCTCCTGGTCTTCTTTCCAATCCTTTGATCAACAATTTTCTCCATCTGCGGCTTTTCTGCCACATGCATCTATTTCTCCCACTGAACTTTTCCTTGAGCTTCTGACCCTTCTGTTTCATCTGTCATGTACGGATATAGTTTTGAAACATTGAATATGGGTGAAATGCCCACACCATCTGGAAGCTCAATCTCATAGGCGTTTGCATCAAACGTTCTCAAGATCTTACAGGGTCCTATCTTTTTCATCTTCATCTTGTTGTATGTTCCCCTAGATAATCTTTCCTTCCTGAGATGTGCTAGAACCTGATCTCCTACTTCAAATTGAAGTTCCCTGCGATGTTGATCAGCTATGTACTTGTATTTCTGATTAGAACTCTCCAACTATCCTTTGATATGGCTATGGAGTAGCTCCATATCCACAGAAAAATCCTCTGCTCCAGCGCCCCTGATTTCACCCTGTTCCAAGTCTCTCAACTTAGACACTCCCCTGGGTTGCATTCCATAGAGTATTTGGAATGGGCTCCTTCCAATGCTCCTTTTTGGTGAGTCATTATATGCAAACTCTTCTGGTGGAAGAATCTGATCCCACTGATTCTGATGTTCAGTAACTAGACTCCTTAATAAATTCCCCAAACTTATGTTTACCACTTCAGTCTGCCCATCTATTTGAGGGTGATAAGATGAGCTGAAGGACAGATTCGTCCTCATCTTCTTCCAAAACGTCCTCCAAAAGTGACCAACAAATTTTGTGTCTCTGTCTGAGACAATGCTCCTGGGTAGGCCGTGAAGTCTCACAACTTCTTTGAAAAATAGATTTGCAACATGTGTTGCGTCACTGGTCTTCTAGCATGGGATGAAATGTGCCATCTTTGAAAATCTATCCACCACCACAAATATGGAATCAAATCCTCTTTGTGTTCTTGGCAATCCCAACACAAAATCCATGCTTATTGCATCCCAAGGCCTCTCTGGTATTGGCAATGGTTGATACAACCCAGTGTTCTACCTTTTCCCCTTAGCATGTTCTCATACCTGGCCAACTTTATCACTTTTGTTCTCATACCTGGCCAATAGTATGAGTTTCTCAACTGTGTGAATGTTTTATCATAGCCGAAATGTCTAGCCAATCCTCCACTGTGTTTTTCCTTTAGAATATTATCCCTTATTGAGAATTTTGGTATTCACAATTGATGTCCTCTGAACAACAGTCCTTCCTGAATCATGTATTATGTCCACTGAATTCTATCTCTCAACACAGGATTAGGACATGTCTCATATGCCTCCTTGAAATCTATATCATCATGATACATGTCCTTAAAGTGTTCAAACCCCAAGGTCTTCACCTGGAATTCCTGCATGATCAAACATCTCCTGCTTAATGCATCAACAACCTTGTTAGCATTCCCAACAATATGTTTTATGAAAAAAGTAAAATTTTGCATAAATTCAACCCATTTTGCATGCCTCTGGTTCAGTTTTTCCTATCTGGTTATGAATTGTAAAGCTTGGTTATCGCTATACAAGACAAATTCTTGCGGGACAAGATAACGCCTCCATTTCTTCAAAGCTTGAATCATGGCATAAAAATCCTTGTCATAGGTGGAGTATTTCTTCTAAGTCTCATTCAGCTTCTTGCTGAAATAGGCAACAGGTCGATTGTCCTAACTCAGAACTGCTCCTATTGCAACTCCACTTGCATCACATCTTACCTGAAATGTCTTCCCAAAATTCGGCAAGAACAGAATTGGTCATTATGTTATCTTCTCCTTTAGTATATTGAAGCTCCTTTCAGCCTCCTCTGTCCATTTAAAATATTTTTGTTGCTTCTTCACTATATCCATCATGGGTGCACAAATCCCACTGAAGTCTCTAATGAACTTTCTATAAAAACTTGCTAAACCATGAAAGCTCCTTACCTCAAACATGCTCCTTGGTGACGGTCACTCTCTGATCGATTTCACCTTCTCTAGATCCATCTTTAGTTCATTCGAAGAGATCACGAAACCCAAATAAATGAGTTATGTCTTCATAAAAGAGGACTTCTTCAAGTTTATCAACAATTTCTACTACTGTAGCCTCCTCATTACTAGCGTTAGGTGCCTCAAATGCTCCTCTTTAGTCCTGTTAAAGATCAGTATATCATCCAGATATACAACCATGAACTTGCCAATGAAATCTTTCAGAATTTCATTCATCAACCTCATAAAAGTACTTGGGACATTTTTTAAGCCAAATGGCATTACCAACCACTCATATAGACATTTGTTTGTATTAAAGGATATTTTCCATTCATCACCTTCTCTCATTCTAATCTGGTGATATCCACTTTTCAGATCTATCTTAGAAAAGGAATTTTCTCCACTTAAGCAATCCATTAAATCATCCATTCTTGGTAAGGGAAATCTATACCTGATGGTGATCTTGTTGATTCCTCTTGAGTCTATGCACATTCTCCATCCTCCATCTTTCTTTGGGCTTAACACAATTGGTACTATGCATGGGTTCAAACTTTCTCTGACCAAACCCTTATCCAACAATTATTGGACTTGGTTCTTCACCTCCTCATTTTCTCGAGGTGTTAATTTGTACGTTGCCTTGTTCGACAAGCTTGCTCCTGGTATCAAGTCGATATGATGATTGATACTCCTAATGGGTGGCAATGAGTTTGGCAGCTCATCCACCACTATATCAAAAAAATTATCCACCATCTCCTGAACTTCTTTAGGCAAATCATCCATTGATGTACTCGTAAGGATGACTCTAGGCTTCCTTACCACAGTGAACTGCATCTCCTGTTCTTCACTGACTTCTTTCAGGATTTCCTTCCCACTCATGAGAAGTATGCTTGTACTAGCTTCCTCTTTCTCTCTCTTCTCCTCCATTGGCAGCAACATATGCATCCTACCATTCTTCTCCAATGTATATGTATTCTTCCTTCCATCGTGAATGACATTTATGTCAAACTACCATGGTCTTCCCAACAAAATGTGGCATACGTCCATGGGAATTACATCACATAGGATTTCATCTTTATATCCTCCTATTTTAATCTCAACCAGGCATTGTTTAGCGATCGTTACCCGGTGTCCTTTTTGCAGCCATGAGACTTTGTATGGCCTTGGATGTGTAGTTGTCTTCAACTCCAATTTCTCCACCATCTCTATGGATACTAGGTTGTCAGTACTATTATCACCCTATAATATATAGGATCAACTGGTGACTGGAATGTTATCTCTCTAGTGTTTTTTGTTTGTCAAATGATTTTTCATTCTACAAATAATTTAAGAAAAGAAAGAAAAAGAAAAAGAAAAGAGGGCATAAAAAGAATTTCAATAAGCGCCCCATGCAATAGCAGTGACTTGGTCCATACCTTTCAAGCCTGGCCAAGTTCTTTTAAATTGATGTTGATAGGAATAGTGAATAAGCTTGGCTAAACTGTTTAATCTTAGCCAAGTGATCTAGGTCAGTTAGTGAATAAATCTGGCCAGACTATCTAATCTTGGTCAGATAGCCCCAGGGTAGAGTAAGTTCTTAGCCCAACAGTTTAATCTTGGCTAATTGTCATAGGAAGTTAGGTTAGAACATAGGATAGTTTGCTTTACTTCAATAAAACCAGCTCAATGATCAATGTTGGACCATGTTTTGAATGCTCGAAGAGTTGCTTGCCTAACCCCTTGGTGATGTAAAGATGTAAAAGCTTGGGAAAAACCCATGATATGCTCTTATCCTAAGTTTTTCAGGGCGCATATGCTTTCATGCCCATATTTATGCACCGGTCATGTATCAATGGCCCAGATGATCGCGCCTAGATATACGGTGGACAAATATTTCTGGACCCCCCCTAACCGTTCTACCTTTAATGGAGGCGGGGGGGTTCGAAATCGCTGATAATGCATGCGTGCATCTGGACAACCCAAGTTTCGGTGCTTAGATCTATGGTCTATATTGGATTCCAGACCCCCTCGTCCGTTCTTCCTTTAATGGAGGGGGGGGGTCCAGAATGTGTGTTAAAGAGCACGCACAGATCTCTGGTCCAAAGGAAAGTGCACAGATTGATGGCCCAAGGTATTTTTTGGACCCCCCCAACTGATATGCCTTTAACGGTGGGAGGGGGGTCTGGAATGGAATCTTACTCTGGCGAGCCCCCTATCAATACGTGGAATAAATCTATTGGTCTTGAGTCCCACCACCTCCTACTGTCTGACATACCTCATCACCTCGCGACATCATCATCCACTTTTCCAAAAGAGTCACATCCCATAAATCTATCAGTCCTTCTCCCTCATTCATTCGTGGCAAGTCCCCTCACCATGATTTTCTCTCCCAATCGATAATCGCCACATCACCCATCCATTTCCCTCATTCGTTGCCACCTGCCATCTCACATTCTAAATGACCCATTGGCCATTTATTACTGGATAACTTATCCGTTAACCAGCTGACCTATCCCCCACGCCCAACGGATACCCGTTTACTCAAAATTACCCTCACTCTTCATTCCTTCACCATTTACCCACTCATCTCACCAGAGAATTTACCTCGTTTTCTTCTCCATTACAGTCAGTCACCCACATCTACATTCGTCCCTGCTAACATTGTTTTATTTGCAGGTATTGTTACAGTAATGGTGCCAAAATCAAAATGAACAGAAGGAGAGGAGAATCCGTTTCTCCTGCCTCCTGTCGATCTCGACAGGATTCCACTAGCCGACAAAGACTAATTAATCGTCGACACTAAGTGCAATTTTGACTTCCCATACCTTCAATCATGGCTTAAAGAATTTTTCCTGGACCAAAGTGATGAAATTAGACTTTGGGAGTCCAACCTACCCCTGTATCTCTTCCCCCAGATTCACCATTTCCCAGAGTTCGCCCTCAAGTGCCAAGCCCACTATATTCCTGAGCAAAGAGCCATCGTATCCTCCTCCAGGGAAGTTCTTTTCCTCATCACGCTAGAAACCATCGACTAAATGATGAAAATATCCCGAGCCGACTCCGCATCAACTTTTAACCTTGAAATCCTTACAGAGTTATACCAGAAGATGAATTTTCCTCAAATAGCTCAAATATTCGATCTTTTTCTTCCACAGTCCGCTTAGCTCCCCGCTACAAACCCCCCTTATCCTTCCTCCATGTTCTCAACGAAAGGAAACTAGGTTATCACGTCCCTATGTGCCTTGTTAGGTTATTATTCAGATCAGTGGGTGGATGAACCCATCCTGGGATTTTTTTCTATTTTCTCCATTGATGAGAAGCCCACTACATAGTTTGACTTCAGTACATTTCTGGCAAACAACATTCACGAGCAATTTGTCGATTTCACCATAGAAGGCATGTTTCGATATTCTTCAATACTAGCATACCTATTCGTTTTCTTCAAAGCGGACAAATTTTCTTTTTCTATGCAGAATATGGACGAAGATGGCAGACCTCAGGCAGTAACCACATGGAATTCCCTACTCAGGCATAACTCCATGGAATTCAGTTTCAAGCAGTTCATCGATCAATTCTACCACCCAGTGGTGAGTATGCTCAGCGGCATACCCGAACCCAGGATTAATGATGAAGTTCATAGGATCCTACATCTCTCAGATCATACAAAGACTGGTGATTGGTACCTGTACCAAAATCATACCGATATCAAAGTCTATGGGTGCGATTTGGCCCCATATAAACTGCCCAAATACTTACCTGTCAGAATTTTTTCTTTGGAATACATAAGGCAGATGATAAACTCGGATGATATTCAATTTGTGTCTTTAAAGAAAAAGCAATAGCTCAGAATCAAAGGGCAGATTGGGTCTTTCATCTGCAACAATCAAGGTGGCGGGAAGGAAGTAGACAGGCTGCTGAAGGAAATGAAATTCTTCATGAGTTTCACATGGCACTACGATCCATGTAGGATAATTACAGAGATGAGGGTAAAAAACAAGAATATCCCATATGTCCATGAATCGAGGCATGAGGTAGAGAAATTTTCAAACTAGACAGGATGGGAACCAAAGACTTTGGTTGAAACAGAACAACAGGACCCCCTGGTCACTATATCACAGACAACCACACCACAAGCTCCGAAGGAAAAAAGGCCTAGGCAGGATCTATCACCTCTTGTCACTGAAGTGTCATTAGAAGAATTTCGACTACATACCAAGAGGCCAAAAACCAGTCCAGCTCCTGACTCGGCTAGAGAAAAGGAAATTCCATCCACTATAGTGAAAGGGGTTGATCGGTCGCTCCTCAACACAAGAAAAAATAAGATTATAACCACTGTGTTACCAAATAACACTATAGATACTCCACCAATCAAAAAACCAGGCAAGACAGGACCAAAGTTGAGAATCTTTGAGAAATATGACTTGATCAAGAAAAAGAATCAAACTCTAACCAACAACACATATGCCCAATTCTGGAAGCAGACGTCGACTGCACAACACAGGTTGCTATCGACGTTCGACGCGAAGAAGGGCAGAATGCACATGGAATTTCTCCAAGCACAGGTGCCAGACCCAAAGGTAATCACTGACTATAAAAGGGAAACCTTTAAATTACAGACCAAAGACGTGCATCCTGCCGATCAAATGGATCTGCACGGGCAAACTGGAGAAATGGTTTTCTCCACATTGGTACATGCTTCCACTACTACCTCTAGGTTACAAGTGTCTCTGAACAATGTCTAGACGTAGCTGAAGTTGGAGAAGATATCATCCTTTGCCAAGGACAACATGATCAAGACATTGGAGGAACTGGTCCTCAAGATCGGGTACGATCCCTCGAATGTGAAAGAAGTCAAGGAGATGACCAAGAAGAAAAATGAATACATAGTGTCTTTGAGAAAACAATTGAAGTTGCCACCAACAGTAGACTCACAGGAAAAGGAAATAGCAGAGACAGAAGGAGAAAAAGATGAGATGATTAAGTTAATCATGGAGTAGAATGCACAACTAAAAGAAATGGAAGTTGAGATGGAGAAGCTAGTAAAAGAGAAAGAACAGTTGAAACCGATGGAAGTCATTCCATTGAGTGCAGTCCCACTCTCAAGAGTGTGCACAACATCACTAGCAGAAGTCCCATCGGTGAATCCACTGACGTCTCTGGAAAAGATGGTTGAATTGGCCAAATCTATGGAAGAGATGAACCTACAGAAGACATATATTAGCAGGCTAAAAATAGAGATTGAGAACCTTCAGAAACTTAAATATTCTTATCAAACCAGTTTCTCCAAGGAAAAATAGGTGTCGGACCAACTCAAACAAGAGTTACAACAACTTCGGAAGAAAACAGTGGTAGGTAAAATATTGGCCGAAGTAAACAAGCCATCAAGAAGATCAGATCAGAACTGGGAGAGATGCCCACACAGGCTAATGAAATCATCAAATTCTTAAATTCTAAAACTAGAGAGGAGCTAGAAGAGCTGAGAATTGAGGATAGAATAGAGACCATCCTTGAGGTCAAAAGAGTCTTGACCAAGAGAGGATTGATGCTATAGCTATAAGAAAAGGTTTAGGCCATGGACCTAGGGGTACAAAAGTTTTTCAGCAAGATTGAGGCTCTACAGAAGAAAGGTCTTCCTGGTTTGAAGGTGATAAATAACAAAATGATGACACTCCCAGACTACAAAAAGAGATTAGCCAATGGGGCTAAGGATAGTTCGGAGTTTTCAAGAATTCAAAGCAGCATCACTGGAAAGGCATTCCTAGATGCACTTCAGTTGGACATCAACATACAACATGAGATTCGATACATCTTCATCACCAAGCCTACTTTTTCCAAGTACACAAAAATGAATGAAGTCTACCGAAGGTTACTCAAAGTCA
>SNQJ01S0113420.1:33642-45919 GCA_010110895.2 Picea sitchensis
GTTTCTATGTCCCTATGCTCATGATTTTAGTTTTTATTGCATCTATTAGTTTAATTCTTAATTGTAGTTTTTGTTTTCTTTCCCTAACTCTTTTCTCTACAACTGTCCTGCTCAGCAGACCCAACCGAGCTTGCAAGTACCTTTGTTTTTCTCACCAAGGTGATGAAAGAGGCACAACACCCATGTATGCCTACCATCAACAAACCCATGTATGTCTACCACTCTGTCCAATCGTGGTCTTCCTTGGTATCACAATCCATAATTGGTAGTTCCATGCAAATACTTAAAGACCCTCTTTACTGTTGTTCAATTCTCCTTCCCTGGTTTTGACATATACCTGCTCAAAAATCCCACTGCATGTACAATATCCAGTCTAGTACAAACCATTGCATATGTTGGTCCTAAGGTCTGCACCTGACTGTTAAAGGGGAAATCTAGGCCACCTATCAATTTAGAATGATTTCTTCTTTTAACTCTTTTGTTGGTTGGTCATAGGGGTATTCTATCAAGACAAAGGCAAGGTTGGGTTGGCATAATGATATGGATGAGGGCCCTCCTTGGCTGATGGCACATTAATGACAGACCAATGAAATAATATAAAATAGAGGGAAACAACAAACTACTCAATGAATAATTTGCTGCAAGAAATTCAATACTTAAAATATCATTTCAAGACATCAAAGATGTATCAAAACACAATAACTCTCATAGGTTGTAGTAAACAAATATTCACCGGAGCATTAGTTGTTTTACAGGTTGCGTATTAGTAAAAATAAGTCGTACAATAGCTGAAAGGAAATGAAATGTACGTTGCACAATATCCAAAAAAATAACTATTTAAAAGAGTTGTAGAGGCTCTCGGCCTTAGGGGACTGAGTCCTAAATTTAGGGAATTGTTCGTAAATCAAATAATTAAATTTACGAAGACACTGGACTTAATAAGAAAGAATGGTTATTATCACACACATAAGACAACTCTTCCATCTAATCTAGGAAAGTGATGGACTTAAACAAATAAAACTACTATTGTCTCTGCGACATAAATGATGCATGTGATGGAGGAATTGAGTGGTCGAAAATAGGCCTCAGAGTGACAGAAAAGAGCTCTGTGTTGAACGACGACATGTTTGCAAGTTGTTGGAGGCCATATGAGATAACCAACTGCATGAGCAGAGTTTGCTGAAGTGTTTCTGAGACTAATTTGTGTAGACATGTGACTAATACTTAACTTTATGTCAATGCCCGAGATTTCGGAAGCCAAGCGCACTCTGTATTGAACCCATCAGATGCCATTTGTACCTGTGAAATAGCTTCGTTGGAATGGTTGTCAGCCCATTAGGCATGAGGGGAAACGTGGAGACGAGCATCCAATTTGGAGACAAGATGAATGGACGCGAGGGTAGATGACGTGTGAAGACAGAGGTCAAAGTGAGAGGAGGTGTGAATATGGTGGAGGTATCGAGAGTATGGATTTGGCGATGTATAGTGAAGGATATAGGTGGCACAAGGTGAGAGGGGGTGGTATTGAAAAACAACTCGGGAGGAACTCGAAGGGTGGGGTAGGCGGTAAGCGTATTAGAGAGGGGGAGGTCCGAGTTCTTGAGGAGCCACCACATTAGGTAGGGCCCGCGATGGGAAAAACACTTTCTCAGAACCTCCCCCCATCGTTAAAGGTAGAATGGTCGGGGGGGTCCGATATGCGACAAGGACCATTGATCTGGAGAGGTGGGCTACGAATGATGGAGATCAATGTGGTGGTTAACGAAGGACAAGTGTCGGGCGGTGAGAGGAGAGAGAGTAGTGAGTGGCATGAGTGGAAGTGACGTGGAGGTAATGCGATTATCTGATGTCATTCAAGCATGTGATTGCGGAAGATATTGAGGGTGGTTTGGATCCAGACCACCTTTGGGCCCGCAATCCACCACAAGATTCCACGTACCCTTCTAGAAATACCATGGTTCCAATTGTGGGACCTCTTAGGAAAATTAATGAAAGAGTAGTTTACGTCCCCGCAAGGAAGCATGATCATAGATATGCGATTTGGGTGATATTTACTTGTTGCAAGGATTGACAGTTCTCATTGACCTGGGATCAATGGTCTAGATTCACTTCGGACTTTCGGGCTTCAGGTGTTTCAGATGTGAAACATGAAAAATATCCCGGAGGAAAATCTCTGAAGTGAATGATCTGTCGCCATGTGTACCCTCTGATGGATGGTCTATATTTACTTCAGGAATTTAGATGAATCTTGGTGTTAAACTCCACATGATTCTACACCCCCAAATGGGTGACAACTATTGACATGATTTGTTTGGTGAATCTTTACCGTTGGAAATTTCCCTGTTCATTTCGGCAATCCTGGCCATAAAATTACCATTCTGAATGGCTGTGTTTGTCCACGGGAATTTCCTACGTATATAAAAGGCTTGGTCGACATGTGGTGAGATAGGTTACAACATTGGCTGCAACTAGGGATAGCTCATCCCTGTGAGGTGCTAAGAACTGTAGATCGATGTCTTGATGATAGATAACTGCTCTTAGCTTTTATCACTTACCCTTGTTTTTGTTTGTCATCCCTGCGTATCTGTTAATGTCCCTTAACCATGCATTTTATTGAATTAAAATATGAAACTGCACCCGAGTGCCTTATTGGGCTATGGATTCTTTATTCACACAACTAACTAATATAAAGAAATAAATAAAAGAGCGTCTATGGTACAAGAGGGTCCTCCCCCGATTTTTAAACAAAATAGTGTTTCAGGAAGTGCCCATTTACTGGGCCTCCAAAGACCTCTGTATCGTTTAGATTGTGGAGGATGAATGTGTTGTTGTTCAGAACTGTAATCACCTTAAAAGGGCCAAACCAGAGGTTTTCGAATTTACCATGCTTGGAATTGTCATCCCTTCTGGTATCCCACCTCAAAACCATGTCACCTTCCTAAAAAATATCCTTCTTGGTTTTCTTATCAAAGGATGATTTGATATTTCTCTGGTATGCCTCTGTTCTCTGATCAAGTGCCTCTCTTTTCTGTTGAACTTCTATAATCTGGAAGATCCTCCATTGGATTTCATTGGGATCCTTAATATCCTCCTGCAAGAATTTCAGGACTGGTATACCAAGGTGAGTAGGAAAAACAACATCTATGCCATAAACAAGCTGGAATGGTGAGGTTCCTAGAGACTTCTTAGTGTTGATCTGTTAGCCCATAAGGCATATTTGATTTTAAAGTCCCGAGATTTTTTTCTTTCAGTCAACAACTTTTTAATGATCTTGATAAGAGTCATGTTTGATGAATCTTCCAGGCCATTTCCCCGAGGGTAATAGGGTGTGGAACGTGTCAAGGAAATTTTGTGACTGCCACATAAGTCAATCATGGCTTTTGACTTGAATGCTTGGGCATTGTCTATTTCAAGCTTACTGGGGCAACCAAATCTGGCAAAAATATTAGTTTCCAGGAAATTCATGATTATCTTGTCAGTGGCATTCCTGGTGGGCACAACCTCAATCCATTTGGTGAAGTAGTCGGTGGCAGTGAGGATCCACTTGTGTTGTCCACTAGAGGGTGGATTTATTTATCCTATGAAGTCTAACCCCCATTGTTGAAACAAACTACTGGCAATGATAGGTTTCAGGGGTAGTGATAGTAACTTTTTCTTCCCTGTAAACATCTGGAATTCATTTCATTCTCTAACAGTGGCAAAGACATCAAAGAAAAGGGTGGTCTAGTAATATCCTTCCCTCAGGACCTTGAGCGTTGTGGCCTTCCAGTGTTGTTTTACATTGCACACTCCTCTGTGCATCTCTATCGTGACTTGTTTAACTTTATTTTCAACAAGGCATCTTAACAGGATGCCAACATGATCTCTCCAATACAGGTTTTGGTTCGAGATGCAGAATTTGATAGCTTTCAATTTGAGAGACCTCACCTTTGTATTCTTCACATCTGGGGGGAATTTGAAATGTTGCAAAAAATAGATGATGTTCTTATACCAAGGCGAAGAGGAGTAGGTTTCAAATACCTGTAAGTTGTCTTGTCTAGGTTGTATGATGGGTGCATCTGAGTGGGTGAAGGTTTGATGCAATTGTAGCACCTTGCAGTTTGATTCTAATAGCAATTTGTCCAATCCTTACCCCTTGATCATCTTGGTGGGCTTTATGTGCAATTCATACTCCAACAATTTGAAAATCCATCTTCCTCTTTTCCCCTCGCTATATGTCTGGGCCAAAATCTCTTTGACACTGCTGCTAGGAACAAAGGTCGTTATGCTAGACTGTAGCTCATAAACCCTGAAGGCCATGAGTGCTTTGACTAGGGAATAAGCCTATTTCTCTAATATATCATACTTGAGCTCAATATCTCAGAGGGATTTGCTAAAAAAGGCTATGGGCTGCTCATGCCCTTCTTTATTTTTCTGCAACAATACATCAACAATCGTTTCATCTGAGGCAAAGGAAAAGATGAAGAAATCTTTGGTATAGTCAGGGCTGGCCAATACAGGTGCTTCAACTGAATCTTTCTTGATTGTTTGGAAATATGATTTCTCCTCCAAAGACCATTTTAAAACAACATCTTTCTTCAACATTTTAGTAATAGGCTTCATAATTTTAGCAAAATTCGGCACAAAGCATCTGAGGAAGTTTATCTTACCAATAAAAGACTGGAAAACCTTTTTATTTCTGGGAATCTCAATTTGTTGAATGGAACAAACCCTTTTTGGATCAATTTTTATGCCTCCGGCTGATATGATGTGGCCCAGGAGATTCCCTTCTGGCATGAAAAAGTGAGACTTCCTAGGATTGAGAGATATCCCATACTTCCTGCATTTCTTGAAAACCTGCTCCAAATGTTGCAAATGTTCTACATCAGACTTGGAAAAAATGGTAATGTCATCTAGGAATATGACCATAAATTTATCTTTCTCCCCCAAAAAATCTATGTCCATGGCCCTCTGAAAAGTGGCCCCCGCATTCATGATCCCAAAGGGCATCTTTTTATACATGAATGTTCCCCATGGGGTGGTGAATGTTGTCTTTTCTTTATCTTCCTCACAAACTGCTATCTGGTTATAACCAGAGTATCCATCCAACAAGGAAATTTTGTTTGCACCTACCACCCTCTGTAAAATATGATCCATCTTGGGGAGGGGGTAATTGTCCTTCAAAGAACACTTGTTTAGATTTCTGAAATCAACACACAAGCATATCTCGCCATTCTTCTTCCTTACAGGTACTAAGTTGGCCACCTAGTTTGAATACCTTAATGGTACAATAATCTTGGCATCCAACATTCGTTTTAGCTCTTTCTCAATTATGGACATTAACATGGGATTAAATTGTCTAATTTTCTATCTAAATGGCTTGGAGCCAGTTTTTAGAGGGATCTTGTGTTGGATGATGTCATTATCAAACGTCTTCAAATATTCATAGTACCATGCAAAAGTATCAGCAAATTTTTTAATGAGATTGACATACCTGTCTTTTTGTTCTGCAGCCAATGATTTGGACAACTTGATGATCTTGGGATTCTTAGTGGTCTGAATATTTCACTCTGTCACCTCCTTTTCTTGATTCTTCATGGTAGTTCCTTTGTAAACATCATTGTTGTCAAACAATCTTTCCATTGGTACTAGTACTCTAGGAATGTAATTGGTTTTTAGCTCCACAATATCATGACCAACCACTTTCTTCAGCAGATGTGAAGGTTGTTGATCTTCTAATTTCTCATTTTCATCTTCTTGACTTCCTTGATCAATTGAGATATTGGAGAATTCATCAATGGTGTGAAGAAATCTCTGCAACTCTAAATCATCACTAAAGACTTGCCAGTGCTTTATGTTTTTTGGTATGTCTGTTTTATGTCTAATTTCCACCTGATATTTAATATTTAGGCCAATGGGAGGCCTAAACATGCTGGAAGCTAAGGCCAGAGAATCAACTTTATGATTATGTTCTTTGGGAATGAAAGAGAGGTTAAATGATAGAAATAAATTATCGACCAGGTCCCATACCTCATTCTTGTACTTCTTGAGCCTCTATTGCCTAGCTTGATATACATTCCTCACTTGATTGATGACCAACTCACAATCACCAAAAACTGCTAAACAAACAATGGACATGTCTTTGGCAGCCCTCAATCCCAATACCAGAGCTTCATATTCATCTATATTGTTAATAGTCTCAAACTCTAACTTATAAGAGAGGGTTATAACTTCTTTCGAAGGGGAAATGAGGAGAATACCTGCACTATATCTGTCTTCTGATGAAGAGACATCGAAATCCATATTCCACACCTTGTTTTGTTGACCAACAATTGGATTATATCTGCGTTGGTTGACTGATATTTCAGGTTCATCATCATCTAAATGAAAAATAGACGAGCCAATCCCATCCTCAACAACATAAATGGGGTAATTTCTTGGGTTTTGATGATCACTGACTATGTAGTCTAACCTTACCTCTCTGTATAGCCTCCTGTTCTCACCACAAAACACAGGAATGGTGGCATATGTGAGGTCCATTTGCAATGATCCTCCAACCTTCTTAGCCCAAGTTCTGGATAATATCATGTCAAACTTTGGGGGGATGTCGGCCACCACAATGTCCATCACTAGACTCTTCATGGGTAATTGAGCTAGAGAAACCACCATATCCTTTATCAATCCCAGACATTTTACTTTCTTGGAATCAAAGGAGTACATGTATAGGTAAGGCTTGGTAATCTCTAGACCTAGTTCTTCCATAACAACTTTGGGCATGATATTGTGAGAGGCTCCTGAGTCCATAAGACAGTTGTGAAGGATCTTATCATGGAAATTAAGAGATATATAGAAAGGAGGAGAAGCATCAGATCCATCCTCAATGTGTGGACCCACAATAATGGTTGGGTTTTCATCCAGTAGACTAATTATATCATAAGATACACTAGAAGGAGTAGGTTGCATAACTTTCATGATGGATTTCTTGAAAGGTTCATTTTTTAACAATTCTGTCAAAGGGACAGGAATCTTGATTTTGCTCAGCTCATGTTCCAACCTAAAATAGGTTGGTGGCTTATCATATTCCTTTGTTTCAGGGGAAAAAGGTTTTGATAGTGGAGATGACTGAGTTTTAGATGGAATACCTTTATTTGGATTTGTCTTGGGAGGGGCTTCTGCTTGTTTTCCTTGATCATAGGTGGTGGCCTTGGAAGCTCCATTTCTCGTCCTCAAATAGTGTTTCTTCTTGGGTTGAACTTGAATAAATACCTCTTCCCCTATCTGATCATCAAATTGATTTGACAATTGTGCTACCTCATATTCTTGTTGTGTTAAGTGACTGGTATAATAATCTATCTCATTAAAAAGCACAATAATATCGTCCAAATCATCATTTTATGCATCTATCTCCTCAATCTAATTGTTTTGGAAAGGGGGAACTACCCTTTGATCATCAACATTTCTCCTTTATCTTTGCATTACTTGAGGAGCAGCATTAGGCCTTCTAAATTGGTTCTGATTTCTTTTACCAGCCCCTTGAAAGGCTCTATTTGGCTGTTTGGATTCCCATTTTAGCTTAGCTATCTCAGAAGTTAGATCCTTCAAAGTATTATTCACATCTTCAAGTTTGGGATCAGATGTAGCTGGGTTAGAGGAGGCAGGGGCATCCTCTCTTTGTTTTTTCTTCTCCTTATCAAATCTAGTCTTCAAACTGTCTGATGCCAAAATATTAGATTCAACCTCAATGGCTACTTCCCGCATGGACAACAATGTGGTTGAACTTCTCTCTTTCAAGAGGAGGGAGAATTTTGCATCAAATGCATTAACATAAGTGATCTTGGCAAAGGCTTCAGTTGGTTTGATTTCATTTGGGATTCTACCATACATTTTATTGAATCTCTTGGTGAAGCCTGAAATAGATTCACCATTTTTTCTCTTTAGAGCCCCAAATTCAGTGATGTAATAGAGATAATATCTCCTATCTCCCCATTTATTTATAAAATATTCATCTAATGCCTCAATATCTGCAATGGAGGCTCGAGGAAGACTCATGAACCATTTTCTGACCTCCCCATCCAAACTATGTACAAACAACCTCATCCACACATCTAAATAATAAATGTTAAAGTTGTCTACAAAACTGTAAAAGGCTACTAGATGTTCTTCAGCAGTTATTTCACCTTCCCCATTATATATTGGCATATATTTCATGTAATCTGTGGTTGGGAGTGTATGTAAAACTGCAAGTAGTACTAAGGGTGCATATGTGGCAACAATTATGACATCCATCCTATTAATGACCATGGATTGAACAATAGGACTCTGTAAATTTATGGGAGATACAGGAGTGGTTGCAGGACTGGATGTTGAAGTGGAATCGGGAGTAGGAGATGTCTAAGCCCCTTTGGAAATATGGTTCTCATGGCTAGAAAATTCAAGCTGCTCATGATGATGGTTTGAAGTATTCTCTTGGTGTGAAACTTTTTCCTTAAGGGGGGAAGTGTATCTTTGAGCTACAGTGGATTTTCTTAGTTGCCTTTCTAGTTGAGAGCCTACTGTGTTATTCTCAGGGTTAGAATAAACCTTCTTGGTTTTGCTATTTTCAGATTTGGATCTATTGAATCCCTTTCTAGGCGCCAATATTTCTTATTTAGATTTAACTCGATGAAGTTGCCAGGTGAAAGATGGAAGTCTGTTGGTGTCTGATCTTTGTTCACCATCAAAGTTCAGAGCTGATCAATTTTCCTTCTCCCAGGGAAAGTTATTTCGTTACTCTGTTCCCCGACAATGAAGCCAGAAGATGTTGGTCCTAAGGTCTGCACATGACTGCTAAAGGGAAAAGCCAGACCACCTATCAGTTTAGAATGATTGCTTCTTTTAACTCTTTTGTTGGTTGGTCAGAGGGTATTCTATCAAGACCAAGGCAAGGTTGGGTTGGCAGAATGATATGGATGAGGGCCCTCCTTGGTTGATGACACACTAATGACAGACCAGTGAAATGATATAAAACAGAGGGAAACAACAAACTACTCAATGAATAATATGATGCAAGAAGTTCAATACTTAAAATATCATTTCAAGACATCAAACATGTATCAAAACACAATAAATACCATAGGTTGCAGTAAAAAAATCTTCACCAGAGCATTAGCTGTTTGACTAGTTGCATATTAGTAAAAATAAGTCTTACAATAGCTGAAAGGAAATGAAATGTACGTTGCACAAATAAAAAACTGTATTCAAGATAAGAATGAAAACACATGAAGAGTTGAATGAAACACTGTCATCAAGAGTATGTTCACCGGGTAAAGAGATTTAATCCAATATACCCCAATCTTTGATGCCACGGAATGGTGTTCTTTCCAGGGAAAATATTGGTCTTATATTATTTATTTCTCTACGTAGGGACAACATAATTGTTACACGCATTAGTATAAGTTCTTCCCAACAACTTGTACATAGTTCCATACCGAACTCCCCTCATCAACACCATTGCTCCTCATACCATCTTGGAAGTTCCCTTTCCCAGTATAGTATCCACTCCTACATCATCCAACTTGCTTACAAATATTAGGATCCTGGATAGTTTTGGAATGTGAAAAACCCCAGGGAGAGTTCTAATCCTTCCATATTTTAACAACAAATTAACCCTTCCATGTCCCATGATTTTGGTTGTCGAGTCATCTCCTAGGAATACATCACCACCATCATATTTTTCATATTCACAGAACCACTCCCTGTGAGGAGTCATATGATATGAAGCACCTGAGTCGATTAACCATACACTACGGTCTGCATGTGTACTTGTAGATGCCAGGTAAACATCACCTCCTTCTTTAGTAGAGGTTTTTGCCTCTGTGGAAGAGGTATTATCAGATCCCTGTGGTTTATCAACCTTCTTAGACTTGCAATCTTTCTTAGAATTCCCTGTTTTACCACACTTCCAACATTTCCTCAAAGATTTCCTGGAGACTTAGATCTACCTGTAGATTTAGATCTCCCCCCTGAAGACTTACTAGGATTCATGTCTTGGGTACGACCTCTTACAAATTAAGCATATGTGCTCTAACTACCCATGATTTTCTGCCTCATCTCTTTAGATAAAAAGGATGAAACTGCATCCTCATACTGCAATGTAGATTGAGTGGTGCTACCAATATCTACAACCAGATTATCCCAAGAGTATGGGAAAGAACATAACAAAGTAATACACTTATCTTCTTCTACAATCGTAATATTAATATATACCAGTGGACTTACTTGAGTATTAACGGAATTTAGATGTTCTTTCAGATAATCTCCATCTTCCATCTTAAGATGATACAACCTATTTCGAAGAATAAACTTGTTTACCAGGGACTTTGATTGATACAAATTCTCTAAATTATCCCATATTTCCTTGGCCGTAGATTCTCCCGAGACATTCAACAACACCGAATCTTCTAGACATAGTCGAATAGTACTCCTTTCTCTTCTGTCCAACTTCTCCCAATCTTCCTTCGACATACCAATAGGTGGTGTACTATTAGTTTATGTACTAGTAGGTTGTGTATCGGTTGATTGTGTGCCAGTAGACTGCGTACCAGTAGGTTGTGTACCAGGATCCACAATAATCCATTGTTCTTTATCTACAAGAAGGTCTGCCATATTGAGCTTCCATATCTCGAATTTTTTACCATTGAAATTCTCTATCTCGATTCTAGAAGAGATCACCATTCCTCTTTATACACTCGAATCACCACTACAAAAACTCCCAATAAAACTGGATTTATCACAGACCCAAGATAAACTTGATCTATCAAGATCGAGCCAAACCCTCAACAACAAAGGCGTCCCCCTGAAGCCAAAAACGACCTCTGATACTACATGTAAGTTTTAAACCTGTGAAGTAAAGCAATGCATATATATTCTTAAGAAAAACATAAATTAATCAATGGCTCATACATAGAGTACACACAGATTTACGTTGGAAACCCTTAACCGGGAGAAAACTAGCCTTCCTTGGTGTCGCACCTTTCAACTCTTCATTGTATTAATTTCACTATTCACCATACAATATATACAATGTTTTAGGTATTATGTAGCTACCAAAACCCTAATCCCTTAATTCAAGATTAATTCAGAAAACCGCTAAAAATAGAAAAATCCGCTAAAATAGAAACAACTGCCCAAAACAAAAAATTGTGGGCGCCGCCCAGAGCCGAACGCTCCATGTAACCAGGGGAGGCCAAACCTAGGCCCCCCTAGGACCCCCCCAGGAAAGCACCCGACACACACAACACATTGGGCGTAGAGAGTTGGGATCGTCAGACGCAATTGTCGAATATGATGCACCCACACACACACATGCAAAGAATATAACACATACCCAACACATACAAGGTAAAATTCCATAAGAATACAAGTGATATGTTGTATTTTGATTACCTAAGCTTAAGCTTGAAGAATTCAAATTTTTCATCTTATGCAATGAAATTGGAAGGACAAATGAGGCAAGAAAAAACATCTAGAAGAGCTTGGTAGACTTAGGTCAAGAGGCTGGAATCTAAAGGCCCCCAAGGGGTGAAATCCTCATTGGATGAGAAAGATAAATTAATTCAAAATTTGAAGAATAAATTGAAAATTTCTTCCACAAAGCATCCACAAACAACAGAATTGGTTGCTCTAGAACAGGAAAATGAAACACTTCATCAAGAGGCATTAGACTACAAGGCTAGGGCGTTGCAGCTAGAACAAGAAAAGATGAAGTGGTCACAAGAGAAGACAAAATTTCTAAACAAGGTTGTAGTTGTACCTACTATTGCAGAAGTTGGGCCAAACACTGAAGGACTTGTCCAGGCTATGTCCCAAGTTATCCTTAAAGAAGGAGAAATGAAGGCTCAATTTCAAAAGGAGAATGAAGTCTTGCAGAAAAGGATAGATAAATTGAACATGAGATTAAGAGGCAAAGACCTGTTGCAAGGGGCCAAGCATATCATCTAGGACTCTATAGTTGTTGAAGCTGCCAAGTTCAGAGTGTGTTTGAATTTTATCAATGATAAAGACAACATAGCCATCATAGCCAGAGGCAGGCGCACTGTTCTAAATGAAACTTTAGCAAAGAAACCATCAGAATGGGCCCAAAACTCCATAAATCTACTCAACTCCATTCCTACTGCATACCTTCATACTATTGGAGTTAAAGACGAAACTACATTGATTATTTGGGCCAAGAGGGTTATTGCTAAATGTAACAACCCTAGTAGAATATATACTTAGGGATTATTAAGTAAAAGATTTATTAGGTAATTAATTTTTCCTA
>SNQJ01S0113421.1:0-13602 GCA_010110895.2 Picea sitchensis
GCATTCGTGCTCATTGTCCGAGTAGTAAGACCAAGCAGGAAGTCGCTCCTAGAGGCCTCTGCCCCACAGGCGAACAAGAGCTGCAGCAACCTCTCTCCCGTTTCAAAGGTACAGTGGTCGCACTCGGCAACCTCTCCAATACTCAAGAGCAACTTGACTGAAGTCGATAGCATTCAGATATTTCACTGGAATCTCGCCATGCCGCAAGCCAGAGGGAAACCACGAAGGGGAGCGGCCTGGTACACGGCGGAGTCACGGCGCAAGAGAAAGGAGAAATTTGAGAAATCCATGGCGATGGCAGCTAGGAGGCGAAAGAGAAGACCACGCATGCCTCCAATGGCGTACGTGGAAGAGGTCATCCCGGAAGGAGGCCTGCCAAGCCCTCCTGAGCACACCCTGTTTATGGTTTCGAAAAATTGGAATCCAAGCACGAACTTTGGCTCGGACAGCAAACGACCGCCTGCAAGTAGCACGCTTGACCCTTCCACAACCACCACAAAGAAGCCTTACTCCCCCTGTTACATGGAAGAGGAGGTTCCTCCCGAACCCACCAAGGAAGCGGAGGGGCCAGCGCAAGCACGACATCGGCACAAGACACAGGAAGCAGAGGCAACCACCAACGAGGAGTTAATGGACAGCCATCGCCTGGAGCAACCACCTTCAGTTGACTGGGGATACCTCAATCTCGTCTCTGAGATTAGGAATAAGCTGGAAGACCAAATCTTCCACCTGGCGTGAATGGATCAGCGGCTTGACGTGTTCTTTGCGGCACATTCCAGAACTTCGTCAAAGAAACAATGTCTGACTTGTGTGCGAGCTTACTCATTCCCAACGAGATGGAGGCACTCCGAGGATGAGGACAAGCATCCCGGTTCAGAGGTTACTTAATGTTCAGAACTAGACTTTGGTTTTGGTTTTGTTGTTATAATTTATGCCTTAAGCTAGCTAGCTACCATTTTTTCTTAGCACTAGTTAGGAGAACCAGTTTCATGCACGCGACTGTTAGTCCTGGTTTCCTTCGGGCAGGACGTAGCATCGTCAACTCTGATAATTTTGCTAATTCTGCACACTGGGTGACATATGGACATGGATGCCCAACTGTTCCGGTTTCCTGCTTAGGCGGGACTGCTGGCATCATTTACAACTATGTATTTTGTTTATGGTAATATAATAGGCTCCACCCTTTTTTACTTAAAAAAAAAAAAATGTGTAATAGTTATTTCACAACTACACACTTAACACATAAGATATTGTTAACATAAAAAAACTTAACCCATAAGATATTTTTTTCTTGGAAAAAAAAACTGTTATATTTAAGTAGAATACAACATATTACAATAGTTCATATGGTCGGTCTTTATAGGGCTCACCTCAAAATTGAAACATGTACGATCAGTTCTTTCTCTTGGACTTTACAAACCCCATCTCAAAACTAACAATTGTCTTCCAAAAACTTCAACAACCTTTAACAATCTATGCAAAAAATCTCTACAATTGCTATACACATTACAATTCCCTTTATTGCCTAAAAAACATACTACAATTATAATGTAATCAGAATTTAGAAGAAAAACTCCATCGCTTCTACTTCCACCCATTTCTTATACTCATAATAAGCATGTGTTCCTATGTGAAGCTCGAGGGCTTCCTTGGAAAGCTCATTAGCTTTGGAGTTTAGCTCCCTTAAGATGTGGTGAAAAGACAACCATTCAAAATCTTGAAAGGTGAGCCTGATGTCCCTTAAAATATTTGACATGTGAATATTTTGTAAATTGAGTTTTCCCTAAGCCCATTCAATGACCAATTTGGAATCTCCCATCACTTGAAGTTTGCGAAGATATTTTTCCTTCGCCACATTCAACAAAGTCCAAAGAGAAATTAATTCAACCCCGTTGTTGGTTCCTCTTCTTGCGGCATACTTGATATGTATATAGTGAGATTGATTGAAGAAGAGAACCACAACCACCCCATGCATAGGAGGATGTCCTTGAGAAGCCTCGTCAAAGAATCCCAATGAGGTGCCTAAGTCCATCTCAGGCATCACTGGGATTCTTTGCTTCAGTTCCTTGGGATCAGCTTTGAACTCCAAAGCTTTGGTTAATGTAACTTCTGGGGGTACCAGAGTATCTTTGAACACTGTTGAGTTATGGGCCCACCATAAATTATTAACTAGAAGACTAGGTAGGCATAGGAAGGAGGTAACCAACATGTCAAAATACTAGTTTTTGACACTGTCCTCGAGGTTGTCACCCTTCCATAAATACATGGCTCTGAGCTTGTCCTTTACTAAGCCATAAACAATGCCTACATAAGAGAACGAAACAAACAGATGAGAAATTGTTTCTTCCTTGAATTTACATAATGTACATTGATTGGGCCCAATCCATCCTCATTTGGTTCCATTATCCCAAGTAAGCAGTTTGTTGTTCAAAGCGAGCCAAAGGGATAGTTTACATCGTAGGGGAGCTTTGGTCTTCCAGAGTGGCTTCCACCACTAGATAGTGGGGGTGTCAACCCTGTCCCCAAAACCAAGTTTATTTCATAGTTTAGCTGTAAAGTTACCTCCTTTGGGATTAAGAGACCAACAGAGGGAGTCCTCCGTGTCACGGTTAAAGTAGATAGATTTTTCACATAAAATGTCCATAAACGAATCCTATTCTTCAAATAGGTTTGTTGGAATTTGCAACAACTCCACATTTTTCCAACATTCTCTGCCTTTGGGTTAAGGGGAACTTATATAGGCATCAATTAAAGAGAAAATTCTCANTTTTTCACATAAAATGTCCATAAACGAATCCTATTCTTCAAATAGGTTTGTTGGAATTTGCAACAACTCCACATTTTTCCAACATTCTCTGCCTTTGGGTTAAGGGGAACTTATATAGGCATCAATTAAAGAGAAAATTCTCATTTCCCTTAGATGTAGTAACAAGAGCTCTGATAATCTGAAATGGTTCCCCGCTCCTAACCAAGGATCTTCGCCTAATCTCACCCATCTCTAGTCACAAATATATGAAGTATTCAACCATGAGAAAGGCCTCCACCAAACCTTTAACCCATAAGATATTATTAACATAAAAAATATTATTAATATGTTAATTGTTAAACTTAATTTTACTTTAAAAATATTAATATAAAATTATTCTTTAATAAATTTAATAAAGTTTTAAATTAACTTTCATTATTAATTAATCATATATAAAAGAATAACTTTAAATATCCTTATTGGTTGAGCCCTCTCCCTTTTAATATATCTATCAATTAAATCAAACTGTTATAACCAAAAAGGGATCAAACTGTTATACTTGGATAGATACCATAACCAAAAAAGGGATCTTTTCATTTCTTTTTAGGACAAGTGCTTTCTTGTTTTGATGAAACTTTTTATTTAAGATGTAGAAGAATAGGTAAATGATTGGGATTACTTAAGTTAGGTATAGGTTTAAGAAATTTGGTAGGTTGTCACTATAAAGTTGGTTTAGTAAAAAACTTATAACTTAATAAGGGTTTTAAGAATAGATTTCTATTTTATTGGGCATCTATTCTTCTAACCTTAATTTTATGATAATGATCCAACCTATCAATTAAACCTAGATGAGAGAATAACAATCATACTAACCCTTAAATTAGTTTTTTTTTAATTGATAGATTGACTTGGATTCATCACTTCCCTTCAATTGAACATTACCAGTGTCTACCTAAGGAAAAGTACCTATTGCCTTCCTGGCTTCGTCTCATTAAATATCTCTATATGGCAGGCATATGTTTCTGGGTTTCTTTCGGGGGTTTTCCACTTATATCTATCAGTACGCATTTAGTTTATTGAGGTGTGCTCATTCATTCAAGCGAGATCCGGGAAGAACAGCTTTCTTGCGGATCGAATTGGAGGATACTATATTCTTCTCTCAATCCTTTTTCTCCTTTGACAAGAGGTGGGGTGGAAAGCTAGATATCTATATAATTGGGTCGCATAGTGAATGGGAATTACTCTAAGGTAGGGAAGTTCGAAATAGGTGCTTCCTGTGTTGCTAAGGGCCTTGACTCTCCCAATAGGGAGAGAGAGAGGATAGGAGAGGGAGTGCAACAAGAATGGTGAGAGTCCTGTAGCTTGGTTCCTCCCATGGACTTAACATACTACCTATACGGTTATACCGACTGATGGTATATCTCTGCTGAAGGATATTTGCCCAATCTGCTTCCGTTCATTTTGAGAGAATCAATGGAAACATGAAGATGGTATATCTGTGCTGATGGATATTTGCCCAATCCGCTTTCGGTTGTTTTGGGAGAATTAATGGAAAAAGGAAGAACTTATCTGCTTTTGATCTCACAAACTTGAGTGGATAGCCCAAGCGCACAATCAGGATACGTTCAGGTGGCGACTTACGAAAGTGTTTAAAACAATATGTGTCGTTAAACATAGTTAACAAATTCCGCAGAATTCGTTAAAAGACTCGGAGGAGGGAACATTGTAAAGCTGGGAGAAGGGCACATTCCTTTTGTCCAGTTTTGGGAGGAGGGGACATTCAAAAGCTGGCGATTTAGTTGCTTTCTAGTTAGCGTTTTATATGCGGGCGAACCTTCCGGTGCACAGAGAGCAAGATCGTCAAAAGATACTCTGATTTCTTGAACACCGCCAACTTCGGTTAGAAATTTTTTTCTAGAACTTGAACTGAGAAATTTAAAAATTCAAATAAGTTATGTAATTTATTTTGAAAACCCTAAATATAAGTTATGTAATTTATTTTGAAAACCCTAAAACGCGTTTTGGAGGATAGCAATAGAATTTTGGTCCACTACAAAGACCGGCCTGTGGGGATTAAGGTTATGTTATGATGTGGATTCTCTACAATGCATTGGAAAGTTATGTGATGCTCACCATGAGAGAAGCATATAAGGGTTTTGGCTTTGCATACTCATCTATAGTGAAAGAGCTTCCATTTGTAGTATATATATACCCATTACAGCTAAAGAGCTTCCATTTGTCCTATATATAATAGGATTAGAAACAAATTTTGAGGGATCTTTGAAGTTTTGATTTTATAAATTTTATAAAAATTTATCTATACAGAGATATGATGTATATTTCGAATATTTTCATATTAGAGTTTAGGTAATCAAATTTTTTTCTTATCTAATAGAATTCGAAGTTAATAACTATATTTATCTAACTAGCGCCGATCAATAAAAAAAACTCTCGCGTTAAAAAAAAACCAGTGAAAACGCCAGGTCCATGCATGAAGAAACTGCGAACTTCTCAGCCTATCACATAAATAGTGGCTAAATTCCACACAAAAAACAAACCCTCCACATCTCAGCCACGTACGAACTTTTTGAAGAATTCCAAAAGTTAATCATTTAAATGTGGCAATCATATGATGTTACAGTAATTTCTTAATATGATTAGGTAAATGTTAAAAAGTAAACAGGTTAACAGGTTAACGGATGCATTTATAAATCTGACTCATTGATTTTGGAGGATGACTAAGAATATGCCAGCATATTCAATACATGACCATCAAATTAGAATTTAAGATTAAAAGATCATAAATTGTGCCCATCTCCAATAGGTATACGCCTTTTAACGTAATAAAATTCGAAATTAATAACTATATTTTCAATAACTAGATGACATATATGTTATAAGTATTACATATAATAATGTGAACAAGGCTTGATAACTCTATATCTGGTTCTGGCAATATCCAGATCTCCCAAATTGTGTGAGCTCGATTACGTTGCAAAGTGGAAAGCCGAACAGTCGCCACTCTAATGGGAGTTCTATCTTCATTTTCCTCCTCAGCGTAAATATTGGCAACAAGACGCATGAGATGACGTGGGCTATTTCTAAAATTCCGTTATCGTTCAGCAACAGCTGCATCCAGTTTGTTGCGAAGGATTTCACGACAGTGGGTGGGTCGTCGGTTGCTGACATCTGGATTGACAATTCTGCGCGGAAGAGATTTCCTACAAATATGTATTACAATTTTCCAATTTTGTGAGTAGATTCTACAGCTCTGCAAGATTTCCATGGAATACAAAGCAACTTCTTTACGTAGAAATTTTCTAGCTGCATTCTCTCCTTTGTCACAACAGAAGTTTTTCTGCGCGGAGAGTAGGGATAAGCCTGTCTCTAACACGGCCATTCTTAGCTTGATCGTGCGTTATGACAAATCAGACGCTCGGGAGAAGTCACACAAATTTCATATTTTTTTCCAAATTTCATATAAACTCACACAAATCCACGACTTCAAATATATACGATAAAACTAAATAATTAAAAATTCAATGAAAAATTGTTATGGTTAAAAATTCACTTTTATTTTTTATTATAAACTAAAATAATAAGTGGAGAGAAATTGACAAAGGTTTTTTTCACTAGAATTTGGTCACATAAATCTGTAAGAAATTACTACTTTATGTTATTTAAATTGTATTTATGAATGCAGAAATGGATTTAGCCTGTAGAAAAATTTCTGCTACATACAGAATTAACCACTCAAATCTGTAAATCTAACAATTTCTCAAAAAAATAAACTGGAAATATAATAGGTTAAAACAACTTAGAAATATGGTCTCTTAAAATAATTGTTAATATGATCTCTTAAAAAAATTGTTAATTATTTTAGTAATATTTTATTATTAAATGTGAAAGAATAATAATTTAATTGGTTGGGAGGTTGGTTTTGCATTATCTTTATCTATGTTTAAATTTTGAATGAAACTTTTATCCAAGTTTAAATTTTGAACGAGATGGCTAACAAGATGTGAAGAGGTTAAAAGGATGGACACTACATGTGAGACCTCTAAACATCTTGACCTTTGTGAAGTCCTAAAGTAAATGCAAAACATGCATATGAAGTGTAATTATTAATGGAAGGGGAGTGTAAAATCAAATTTCTGGTATACTGAACTTTGGTAATGGCAGATTTCATTAAAAATCAAACTTTTTGCTTGGTTGATGCTTGAACAGAAAATAATAATTACCTGGGATAATCTGGTAAGAAGAGGATTTGTAGGTCCTAGTATATGTGTTCTCTGTGGGGACGAAGGGGAAATTTTGAAACACCTTTTTGTGGATTGTTCTTTTACCAAAAATATATGGTTCAATATACTAAAGCAATTAAACTGTACAAATATTTGGGAAGGAAGACAATAGTAGATTGTTACATTAACTCGATAAAATTAAGGAAAATTTCAAAGAGCTACCAAGTGTTATCTCTTGGGAGATATGGGAGAAACTTATACTCATAAGGTAGATAAGGGGAGCATAATTGATAGACCACAGTTGAGAATTGACAGTTGGTTTCTTTGATGGAGCTTCACAAGAAAGAGGAGTAAAATGTGGGGCTCGTGCTGTAATTAAATGTCATTTTCTAGAAACTTACAGATTGAAGATGTGCTGTGGTAATGGTACTAACACAAAAGGGGAATTACTTGCTTTGTGGTGCATTCTATCTCTTCAACCTTGATGTCAAGAATTCGAGCGCTGAGGTGATATCTCTTCAACCTTGATGTCAAGAATTGCTGATGTGCTCTCGAAAGAAACCCTTCTCTTAGAAGATGATGGAATATATGAAAATTGGTAACTTATAATTTTGAAAGTAATCAGATAGGCTATCTCAAACGACAGATTTATATGTAAATCTGGAACATAAATATTATATTGACTAATATAATTTTTTTTCCTTTATTTAAAAAAAATCCTAATTTCTTGCTCATACTCACATTCTCTTTATCCAAATTTAAATTCCAAATGAGACTTTTACCAAATTTTGAATGAGACCTCTAACCAATTATGATAAAGTTAAAAGAGTAGACTCCTTAAATGTGGGACCTCTAAACATCTTGACAATTGCTAAATCCTAAATTTCGTACATCTTGACTTTTGTGAATCCTAAATTTCGTACATCTTGACTTTTGTGAATCCTAAATTTCGTGTTCATACCGGCTTGCTGATTGTTAACACTATAAACCTTATTTTTCTATTTAAACAATAAAAAATATGATTGATTAGATGTGTAGATAAGGAACGATTTCGAGGTAACTAACATTTTATTATTGAATATATTTCATAAAGTTAAAGAATCGATCATAACTTTAAAGTACCGACTTTGACATAATTAACATTTTATTATTGAACATATGTAGTTAAGGAATTGATTATATGAATTTTCTTTTCGGAAGCCTTTTCTTTCGCCCAACTCATCGCATATTCCCAAATTTTTCTTTGTACCAAATCTTGCATATCCCAAAAAGGCGCATGATTGGCTTAAACCCTAATGATTGGCTTAAACCCTAAATGAGAAACACATGAAGTTCAAATAATCAACTTTTTATGATCTAAAGTTTTCTTTTGTTCTCTTTTACTGAAAGTTTTACTTTTATGTCACTAGTCATTCTAATTTGTACATTATGGTTGAAAATACTGGCTATTAAATTTTGTTGGTGTCATTTCCGAGTACGAAAACCCTCATATTACAGTGAACTCGACACTGCTCATTCATTGACATCGTATGCGGTGGTATTTCAGGCCAACTAGTATGGGTACTATTAATTCGTTGAAAACGTCTCGGAGTAAGTTAAAGGCAGAGGAGAAATTACAGGCCGGTCATTCTCATTTGATTTACCATTGACAACTGCAACTTGTTGAAGGTAATTGGATGCTAGCTGGTATGCCCTATGTCTATTTATAGAATACTAAATGTAATCGGGAGGAAGGAAATAGTTAAATAATGTGACAAACAAACATACGGAGTCAAGTCAAAGCGTCGGTTCTCCATGTGCCAATAATTGAAAATTGGAGAATCATGTGCTCCACCGTTCAGCCGGTCTGTCAACCTCCCTTCTTTGTATTTGTGTTTATAAATCTGAGAACCGAGTGATTGGAGAGTGCAACACGGAGCTCCACTCAATCGAAGAGAAGAGCAATTGGCAGGCGGAGGTAAAAATGAGGTGCACACGATGGCAACGTCTGCCATTTTCGTGCAACCAAAAGATTAAGAAAGGTCTCTGGTCACCTGAGGAAGATGAGAAACTCTTCAATTATATGATGAAGAACGGCCGTCTCGGCTGCTCGTGGAGCTTTGTGGCCAAGCAAATTGGTAATTAATGAAGTACTCACTCTCATTTTTAATCTTAATAGCTTAATTTTAGTTTTAACTGTAGTTTGCTCTCGCAACAAGCAAATAATATGGGCTCAGTAGAAAAGCATTTAATGTTATACATGTTGAGATATATATTTTTTCATCTAAAACATCTTTAGATTGAAATATATATATCTCAGCATATAGAACATTAAATGATCAAATGCAGGGTGTATATTAATAAATTATTGTAAAGAAACAACTAATTTTATTTAGAAAAAATATGTTTATTGGATAAAGCAATGCAATGCTAAAACAAAACAGATAATACACTGCATAGTTTATATATTCTATTTCCTCATAAATTGTTCTTTTGGGAGAGTCTTATGTGATTTTATATTAGTAAAGGCAATGCAGTGATACTTAATATATCGTAATAGTAATAATAATCTAATTTTAAGGTCACTGCCAAACCAGACACTAAATTGATGTATGAAATCCCCTTATTTGTGAGAGAAGAGAACCTTTCAGTCCAGTGATTTGACTGGATCTCCTCTGAATTTAAACTTGTGATTTATTTATAATAGATTCATATTCATTTGAAAATATGATCCGTTAACTTAATATTTAGAAATTAAAAGATTAGAAGTATAGAGTTATTTTTTTTTATAATTTAGAGATGTATGATCATGAAAATGACTTTGAGGGAGATTGATAAACTAGTTGAGTGTTATGAGTTTTAGTCAATATTCCTGTTGCAATCTCATCTAGTTTTTCTTTTGAAAAATAGATAAGTAATTGATTGTTGGAATCATCTCTTAAATTGGTATTTAATCTGTGTCGAAGAGTGATAGAAAAGGAAAGAAAAGCTGCCTTTGATTTTAAAATTCGTTTCAGTTTAAATCTTTCCAAATTCGTTTCTTAACTATTTGACGCAGATGCAGCTTTTACTTCTCTTGCCTTCTGCTCTTCTGTTATTAAGTAATAAATTTAACCTTTTTAAAAACTTAGACATCTTCCTCAACCCACCCAGGATGGTAGCCAGATTATAACATTGGCGTGAATGTACATACAGGTCTGCAGAGATGCGGAAAGAGCTGCAGGCTGAGATGGATTAACTACTTACGCCCTGGCCTTAAACAGGGTGCAATTTCGCCCGAAGAAGAGCAATTGATCATATACTTACACTCTATTCTCGGTAACAGGTTTATTTTTTCTCCATTCTTACACATCACTTTTTTATAGTAATTTTTCAGATAAGTAGTTGTTAGATTCCTTCCATTAACTTGGGGAATGAATGGCATTTGACTACACAGGTGGTCTCAAATTGTTGCCTATTTGCCTGGACGTACGGACAACGACATCAAGAATTATTGGAACTCTCGCATCAAGAAGAATAAGCTCAACTTGAACGAATGTCTCCCCTTCTCCTCCACCACCGAAGCCAACTGCAACAACAACATAAAGTCTAATATTCTTAGTGTGTTGGTCACTGCAGACAATGAGTACTCTTGTGTTGATGACGTATTGGATTTGAAGTATGAACAAGTGAATGAGCAAAATAATGTGCTATCAGCTGATCCAGATTCCTTAATAACACCTTCTGATATAAGTCCATGGGGCGCTACTCATTCCTATTCAAACGCAGCTGATTTTACTGATGTTTATCCAGGAGCTTTTACGACTCATAATGTGGGAGATTACGTGCGCCTGCCGGAGAATACTACTAATCAGTCATGCCCATCTCAATTTACTACACCAGCAATTATATGGGCCGACGTCGATCAGTCCCCTAAAATTCAGGCCCAGGGTCAGTTTGATTGCAACGCTATTGTAAATTTGAACTGTGACGAAATATATCTGGGCGTACCAACTTATCTTAATAATCATAGGCAGACTAGCTACCAGTTGCCTCAGATCGGAGGAGAGCAGGATGTTTATCAACAGGATTCTTCAACAATTCCAATTAATGAAGAAGGCCAGGGAACACCGAGTCCTAGAATATTAGGAAATAGAAAGTTCGATTCGCATTGTGAAACTGACTCGGGCCAGGTTACCGTTTGGGCGCAGGACGACCATTTTTACAGTAGCGTGTCGTTCGTGTAGGCCCAACATATCTATGTAATCTGTTTACGTTTTCATTCTATCTCATGTATTCAATGCAGGTCAAGCTTACCATAAATTGTAAATTGCATCGAAGGATGTTGTTTTTTTTGGTTTTTCAGTTTTCCATGTATTATTGTTTAGATTGACAGGATTTTTTTATTCGAGATTAACATCTTAAACTATGAGGAGGATGCCAACATCTTAATTTTAAACTGTGAGGAGGATGCCAACATCTTAATTGTGACGATCTATCCTGTAACCTAATAAAAGCCAAACCTCTCTTAGACTGCTGTGCTGTTGTTTTTTTTGTTTGGTTTTTTAAGAGTGAAAAACTTACCAGCAGTGAGGACAGTCATTACTGGCTGCTATCAGCTAATGCAAGCTGATTCATCATTGTTATTCAAGGAAATCACTCTACTTGAAATAACTGGTTAGTGGTTTGTAAAAAGGCAAGCTTTCACTCCTGCCAAATGGATCTTGGGCCATTAACCTATTTCCTTACCTCCAGAAAGACTAGCTCTTAACCAAGTAAAAGCAATTTTAAGCCATACTCCAAAACTTACAAGCTGCTATTTCTTCCACACCTTATATATTATATATTTCAATATTCTTATAATTTTTTATTAAAATATAATAGGTTACATTTGAAGTGAAAATATGACAATCAGTTTACTTTTCAAATTTGACATTTCCATAAACGACACATTTTG
Organism: Picea sitchensis; assembly: GCA_010110895.2. Taxonomy (NCBI): domain Eukaryota; kingdom Viridiplantae; phylum Streptophyta; class Pinopsida; order Pinales; family Pinaceae; genus Picea; species Picea sitchensis. Next base: position 11,903 of record SNQJ01S0113421.1, read on the forward strand.
GTTCATGAAAAAAGTTTGAAATAACCTTTGACAAATCAATGAATGTTGTCATAAGATATTTATTGGTCGAACTTCATGTTAGTAAGCATTGAAGTATTACCGACGTGAACGTCTAAAATGTCGCTTGTTTGCAGTATTTTTCCTTGCCCGATTAGCTTGCATCTTTTCTGGTCGCTGTCAAACTATCGTCCAAATATCGATGTTTTTTTTTCGCTGTCAAACTATCGTCCAAATATCGATGTTTTTTTTTTTCAAGTAAAAGGCGAGTTCTGTTATATTATAGCTTCAAAAAAGGAATACATATGACACGCAGGTGCTAGCTGTCCTGCTTATGCAGGAAACCAAGACAGATGGCCTGCCCACAGTGGTATGCAAAATCAAAGAGTTCGTTGCGCCACCCTGCCCGAAGGAAACCAGGGTGCATGTCCATTATCAGCAGCAGTTTAGTAAGGTCTATGCTAATGCTAACCACGCTAACAACTGAAGAGCTACAGCTCTGGTAAACAGCGAAAGAAATAGAGTTGGAAATCATACGAAACAAAAGAACCTATTCCCCGGAGTCCTTGCAGTCGTCCTTCACTTTTCCGCTGCTGGCTGGAATGACATAAGGCTGAGCACAGGTTGGACATTGTCGCCTAGGTGTGGCACTGGAGTAGGCTACGTAAAGCATGTCCAAGCGTTGGCTAACGCAGACGGCTCTGAAAATTTGATCATCCACCAGGCTTCGGACCTCAAATATCAGTTTCAAGTGCTCCGGGTGTAGGAGTGGTGGCGAGGGCGGCGACTTTGGCTTGGAATCCATTTCCCAGTGACCCTGCTTCTTCCTTTTCGGCTGAGAGTTGGTGGTTCTTTTCGGCAGCTCCTCCTCTACCAGGCAAGTGGTGAGCCCTTCATTAGGAGCGTCGCTGGGACCTGAAGTGTCTCTCGAGCAGGGCGGTGCCGCTGTTTCTCCAAGACACGTCGGGGGGTTCCAATTATCTGGAACGATAAACATTCTACTCTCAGAAAATTCCGGTGGGAGCTCCATGTTCGGGATCTCTTCGACAAAGGTTCTGGGGGGCGAGCTCATTACTATGGTCGCCCAACGTCACCTTTTCTTGGCCAGGAGCAGAGCCCGTTCAAATCTCTTATGTCACTTCCGTCTGGAGTCAGTCGCATACCAGCCGGCTCCCCTGTAAGGTCTCCCCCTCGCTCGCGGCATAGAAAGAGTGAGGATCAATGTTAGGGTGTCGCTTGCACTGCTGCTCCTGCGTTACTCGGCAAGCTTCGAGTGCACTCTAATACTTCTGGTAAGACGGGTGATGGCATAAATTATGGCTGCAGCCATTAAAGCCGAGAGCTTAATGCTTTGGCTGGCCGGCCTGTGCTCGCTCGTGAGAGGCCCCATCGATAAACGGAGGTCGGCGGAGGTAAGAACCTTCATAAATAACTATGGTGTGAGGTGAGAGCCATCATAAATGGGATCTCCCTGCACGCCTCCACGTGCCTCTCCCTTTCCGCGTGGAACCCCATCCGGGGCTAAAAATTTGAAGGACATGGGGGTGGGCTTTGATCCACTTATGTGTGCATGGGTTACGATACCATTTAATATGGTATCTCTGGGTGCAACCACACGTTCGACCACTACCTCAAGGTGTCCCCATGGCTCCAGGTAAAGCCCTCACGAGAATTGAACCTTGCCCAACAGTGAAAAACTCCTC
>SNQJ01S0113422.1:13035-28288 GCA_010110895.2 Picea sitchensis
CCTCATTGTTGTTGTTGATACTGTGCATTAGGGTCATAAAATGCATTGGGGTTTTGTGCTCTCCAAGGTCTTCTGGAAGGGTATTATTGTTCTTGTGGGACTCCTCCTCCCCTATACATGGCTTATAGTTCAAGAAAAGTTGTACACTCAAATGTGGGGTGCTCTAGTGTACACAGGCCACAGATTTCTATGACATTTAATGGACATTCTTTCTCACCATGCCTCTTTCGGCATCTAGGACAGAAGATTGCTAAAACGGTCTCTTTTTATTATTTCTTTTTCAGTTTTAGTTTATCTAACTAGTTACTGATTGTTCTCAAGATGTTTGTTTTAAAGTTTTCTAATAAGTTTCCTAACTCAATTCTGGTGACATTTCCTGAGCTTTGTCTTGTATTTCTGCTAAAACAATCTCTTGGTGCTTTCCCTGTTTTAGCTTGTCCTCTTGAGTATCTTCTACAGTAATCTGCAATCTCTACAAAAGGATTTTGGTGTACATCTCCTGAACTTAACAAATTTAAAACTTCTATGCAGTCATCTCTAATACCCTTCAAAAATACGGTTCTTACTACAGCTGGGTTTGTGGTGAATAATTTTGATTTATGGTAGTTTTATAAGAACCTTTCTAAGTAGCCTTCAGGGCTTTCATCTTTTGTTTGTTGCATTTTAAAAATGTAATTTTTAGCATTATCCTTACAATAGCATTGGTATTTCCATAAAAATGTGTCTTTCATCTGATCCCAAGAGAGGATTGTATTTTCTCCTAAGATCATGAACCATCTTAAGCCTGAATCTTTCATTGTAGTAGGAAAGAGCTTAACTTTTTGGGCATCATCTGAGTAGTTATAGCTTCTACATAATATGTCAAACTCGAATAAAAATAAATCTGGATATTCAGTTGACATAACTCTGAAAGTGAGTAGTGATAATAGTGGGATATTCTTCATGTTTATGTTTCTGGAAATATCCAAGATTGGAAACCCAAAGGTCTCAGTTTGAGTGGCTACATTTCCTTCTTCTTCTACCATTCCACTGATAGATGGTTCAAAAACTAGATTTTGTGTGTCTTCTGAACGTTCAACAAATTCACGTTCTGCCCACCCCAATGTTGATTCTTCCGTTTTAGGTTCTTCTTCTAGAGCCTTGCTGGCTCCTCTTGAACTTTCTCCTGGTGGAATTTTTCCTGCACCAGTGTCATTTGGATTAGTGGGGGGGGTTGTTTTTGAATCTTTAGAGATTACAAATCTACCCTTATTATCTCTATATCTATGCATAAAATGGAAATTTGATTCTTAACTTAATTGAAATCCTAATTCTATCTAGAAGGTAAGAAGGTAACCTGGCTTCAGAGAACCCCACTCTAGTGGTCGTGTGGCTCTTCACTCACATTTTAAATGTTTTATCCTCCTCCCTCAAGCAGCCTTTACAATCATTCAAAAACTATGCAAACACTCTAAGCTAAAAATCACTTCCTACCATGTGCAACTCCCCGACAACGACACCAAAATGTTGTGCTACTTATATGTTTAGTATAATGCACTCATTAATTATCAATTTGAGATTCGTAATCAATAGAGTTACAAGACACCAATAAGAAAGGTAATTCTAATGTCATGAGTATATAACTATTCTAGATTATGTATGCTAGAAATAAAACAAACTGACAAATCAAAACACACTTTGGTTGTCTTTCACAAAGAGGCTATCTACTCCATTATGGCACATGCAAGTATGAGATGGAGTTATTTTGACATATCAACTTTGCTATCTGACCCAGAAAACTAACTATGCAATCACACTTATGAAAGGGAAATCACACATCAATCATCAAGACATAGCATGGGTAGTTCAATAGTCAATATACTGAGTATGTTGTAGTTCATAACGTGTTGTTGTAAACTTCACTAGTTCGCCTTCAAATATGTTCGAGTACTGTTGCCAACATTTATGTCCATGAAACAAAATCAACTTCATAAAAACAGAAATAGAGTATATGCAAAAAGATCTCTAAGAAATCGAAACCTAAACTAAACTTATACTGCTATCATCTAAAAGAATTAAGATTCAACTAATCTAAACTCTATACTATTGAAATCAACTACTAACACTAATCTATAAGGATGCTGACCTTTTTTGGGTGGTGGGCCCTTGTCGCTTCAACAGGTCAGCGACTAGAGTCTCCAGTAATCTTTCTTTCAATCCACACATTGCTCTTACTTAAATTTCAAAACATAGAATTAAACTATGCTAACAACTCAACTCACATTCATTCATAAATGGTCAAGACCTGGAAATAATTGACATCCTTCTATTAAAACTTCAACTCAGAATGTATTCTACAATATGTAATGATGCTTCACCTACTAGGTTATGCTAACTCTCTACTACCTCCACCATCCTTTCCATGACTATTTAAACAGTCTTAGTCATGAAACAAAAGGAGGTGAAATATTTAGCAAATCCGTCAAAATATATTCAGTTACATATTTTAAGCTTCATCCTCATGACACAAAGTGTATGAGGATGAAGCAAATAAACAAACTAGCTTAACATAACCTTGCTAGAGCTTTGATGATTCAACAAACATCTAACAATTATCTTGGGCACGATCTGGAGCTAAAATTGGTATACTCTGCTTCCTGTATTGGTATCGGATCGTGACAGGTGAGATTCGGTAAATGGTACCCGATTTAAACAATGCACAAGTGGTTGGTATCGGATCGTGACAGCCTGCGGCCATTGGTACCAGATCGCGATAGGTGAGATTCGATGTCGGATCTGATGGAAGGTGTGCTTGGTACCGGATGGTTGAGATGGTACAAAAAGGCTAGACTCATCTAGAGGTCAAAGGTCATATATGGGGAATTGAATCATTAGTACATGAAACATTTAGTCTCCTAGCTCAATAAACCACAAAAATGCTTGAATTAATTATACTTTACCTTATGACCTCATCAATGGCTAATGGTAGGGTTCTTTTTCATTTATCCAAGCCTAGGTAAGCCAAAAAGGTATAGATGAGGAGTATAATAGGGTAGTGGGGATGTCAATTTAGAGGCTCAACAGTCACCTTACCTTGGTGCGAGGTATGCAGAAACAAACATCTCCCTGGTGATTTCTACTACATGAAAAGGTATGTTTAGACACCTACATATTTGTACTGTACATTTTGTAATTCCGTAGGACATGATGATAGGGATTGTAGGGCTTACGATCTCATGCATGAAAGGTCGAGAGACATATATATGATTCAAGGTGAAGTACAACAGAAAGGAATCACTATGCAGTATAACTCTCCTAGAAGAGGAAACTTCAATCCTCGCGGTGGATTCACAGGAAGAGGATGAGGAGGAGAAATGGGTTGAGGCCGAGGACAGATCATCTATTACAACTGTGCACAAGTAGGACACCTTGCAAGGGATTGTCAGAACCCTTATACTACTTGCAGCTACTGCAGCTCGTTTGACCATGTTATAGAAGATTATCCTTTGCTGCTAGTTAAGCTTCAAGAAACACAAGGACCTCAGCAAAACCCGCAAGTTCAACTGATATATGTTGATCCTCGCAGAGAAGACCCTAGAGGCATTGTTATAACAAGAGGAGGTGTTGTTACAGGAGATGACAGAATGACCCAAGGGAAGACTACAGAAGATTCAGGAATCAGGAAAGCTACAGAGAAGACACAAATGTTTGATGCAAAGAGAGAAAGACAAATATTTGAGGAAGCCAAAAAAGAATTCAGAGGAGAGAAATGCTCTTCATCGAAGATAAGATCAGAAGTGAAATAATATGGAATTCCTTTGGCATTCGATCAGTCTGCTTCGCCAAAAGAAGAAAAAGAGGTAAGCAAGCTCATGGAATTTTATATACTTGTATTAAGTTTATTTAGGATGAAAGCGTTGTACAAGAATTACAAACTTTAATCAGACAATATGAGCTAGGAAAGATAGACCCCTTACTGAATAGGGAATTACACCAAATTGCAAGAAAGAGAAGGACAAATAAGGAATTACATTTTAATTCTCAAATAGGAGAATATGAGATAGACTATGTAGTCCTCGACTTACAGTCCAAGGTCAATGATCTATTCCCCTATCAGGATTAGGATCGGTCCAAGGTCAATGATCTATTCCCCTATCAGGATTAGGATCGGTCCAAGGTCAATGATCTATTCCCCTATCAGGATTAGGATGGCCAATCAGCAAGCTGTAAGCCCTTTTGGTAGACTGGAGCATGTCCCTATGGACATAGATGGAGTAAGACCATTTTTATATTTTGAGGTAATTGAAATAGTTGATGACAGTTGCCCTTACCCTACGTTGTTAGGAATTGATTGGGCTTTCAATAATTCCACTGTGGTTGACTTAAAGAAAAGACGTATGACTTTTGTTAGAGATGGCCTTAGGTTCATTTCTCCTTTATATCCAGATGAAGGTCAGTGATACACAGAGCCCATCAGAGAGGAATACTGCACATACAAACTGGTAAACATCTACAAGCTAACAACCAGACAACAGGATTAGATTAATACTACAGATTGGAATGGTATGACTCAGAATTTTGTAACTACCTTCTTATTTGAAAGTCAATATCCCTCAGTAGATCAAGAATTACATATTGTGAGACAAAAAGTATTCGAGGAGGTATCTAGCCTTCCTTTGTCACACGAAGAGGACGAATGGACTGCGCCTCTCCAGAAATTGCAGGGTTGCTGCAACATCAATTTCGACGAAGACGATGATCCTAGGAAGGTGAACATCGCAGAAAAAAAATGCCAGAGAGATGTGGAAGGACCAGAATTTGAGATACCATTTATTGGATAGTCGATCAAGATTAAGAAGGTCAATATTGGAACAGAGTAGACACCAAATTTTTGAAATGTTGGAGATTATTGGGATGCTGCCACCATTGACAAGATTACAGAATTACTACACGAGTATCATGACTTGTTTCCAACCAAGTTCACTGATATAAAGGGAATTAAAGGGCCTATGGGTGAGATGAGGATTCCTTTGAATCCAGATGCTAGACCAATCAAACAGAGACCTTACAAAATAAACCCTAAATATAAGGAGAAAGTGAAAATTGAGCTCGACAGAATGTTGGAAGCAGGGATTATAGAGCATGTTGAAGAGTCAGAGTGGATAATCCCTATGGTGGTACAAGACAAGAAGACAGGACAAATCTAGGATATGCATATATATCAGGAAGCTAAATGATTCTTTTTTGCATGACCCCTTCCCTACACCATTCACGAACGAAGTGTTAGATAATGTGGGAGGCCGGGAAGTATATTCTTTTACAGATGGATTTTCAGGATACCATCAGATCTGGATTGCCAAGGAAGATCGCCATAAGACCATGTTTTCAACAGAATGGGGATCCTACCAATATACAATGATTCCATTTGGATTAAAGAATTCCCCAGCCATCTTTTCCAGGGTGGTGTTTAAAGCATTCAAGGAATTTCTGTATAAAGTTTTGGAAGCATATTTTGATGATTGGACTGTCTTTAGTTTATTGAAGAATCATATCGAATGTCTAAGGATAATGTTGGATAAATGAAGGCAGTGTCAAATTTCTTTGAACCTGAAGAAATGCATTTTATTTTCACCACTTGGAGTGTTGTTAGGTCATATTGTATGCAAGAAAGGATTGTCGGTTGATCCATCCAAAATTGCCATTATAGTTTATCTACCCCCTCCTACTTCATTTAAACAGTTGTGCACTGCGTTGGGACACACAGGATATTACAGAAAGTTCATTAAGGGATATGATCAGATTACAACACCCATGGAGAATTTGTTGAAGAAGGATTGTCATTTTAGTTGGACAGAAGAATGCCAACGGAGCTTTCACACACTGAAACAGAAAATGGTTATTGGTCCCATTCTAGTTTTCCCAGATTGGACTAAGGAGTTTCATGTGCATGTCGATGCAACTTCCATTGATTTAGGAGTTGTGTTAGCACAGCCGGGATAAGGAGATATTGACCACCCGTTAGCCTTTTCTAGAAGGAAGCTATCAACTGTTGGGATCAACTACACCACCACTGAGTGAGAAGGATTTGCCATGGTTTATGCATTGTATAAATTTCGCCACTACTTGCTAGGAGAGAACTTTAAAATGTTTATTGATCGCTCTGTGCTGAAATACCTAGTCAACAAGCCAATGTTGGGGGGAAGGATATGGAGATGGCTCCTACTATTTCAAGAATATGATTTTGAGATCATAGTAAATTCAGGAAGAATGAACAAAGGTCCTGACCACTTGTCGAGGTTTGAACATGGAGAAGAGCCGACTAGTTGGGAGGATACACTATCGGATGCACAACTATTGGCCATTAGAAAGATCGATGACCACTTCATAGAGATAGTGTAGTTCCGATCAACAGGAATGGAACCTAGTGAGTACACAATTCCTCTGAAGAAATAGTTAGTAGTGCGTGTTATAGATTTCTCACCTATAGTTGGATAGCTATACAAGATGGGACCTGACAAGATACTAAGGAGATGCGTTATGGAGACAGAGCGACCACTAATCCTTGCTAAAGCTCATGAAGTCATCGTAAGAGGAAATTATGTAGGAAAAACAATTGTGCAAAAGGTTATGAGAGATGGCCTTTGGTGGCCTACCTTACACAGAGATGCTAAAGCCTATTCGAGAGCCTGAAATATATGCCAAAGAGTTGGGAAACCATCCAAAAGAGATGAAATGTCATTAGCACCATAGTTGACCCTACAAGCATTTGAAAAATGGGCCATCGACTTTGTTGGACCTATAAACCCACCAGGAAAGAGCACAGGAGAAAGATACATAATTACAGCTACATAGTACTTGACCAGATGGGTCGAAGCAAGAGCAGTTAAGGAATGTAGTGCAACTACAGTTGTTCACTTCATATTTGATGACATCATAACTAGCTTTGGATGTCCAAATATTCTTATGAGTGATCAAGGAACACATTTCATCAATAAGACAGTCGAATCCCTGACTGAAGAATTTGCAGTCCACCATCAGAAGAGCACCATGTACCATCCACAAGCGAATGGGACAGTTGAAGCATTCAACAAGATTTTGGAAACAACATTAACCAAGATTTGTAGTGTAAAGAAGGATGATTGGGATTTGAGAGTACCAGCAATGTTATAGGCCTACAGAACCACTTGCAATAAACTAACAATGCAGACCCCCTTCAAGTTGGTATATGGTATTGAAGTTGTTGTTCCAATGGAATATTTGGTACCAAGCCTAAGAATTGTTGCCTTTGCAGATATGGATGACCTATGTGCCATTCAAGAGAGGCTTGGATAGTTGGTTGAATTGGAAGAAGACATATTCATTGTAGGATTCCATCAGCAGGTACAGAAGGAAACAGAGAATGCCTACCATGACAGGAACATCAGGAAGAATTCATTTAAACAAGGAGATCTAGTACTAGTATATGACAGCAAGTTCATAAAACATCCTGGGAAGTTCAGAACACATTGGCTAGGGCCATACGAGATCACTTATGTTACAGAGGGAGGTGTTGTGCAACTGAAAAAGTTGAATGGAGAATGGAAGGAAGGTATAGTGAATGGGAGTCGATTGAATTTGTATTATGACAACCAGATGCCTCGCAGCTCTCAGTAAAAGCAGGAAGAAAAGGGTCTATGTACCAGGTGCAGTTGAAACTGGGTACCAGACATAGAAAATATAGTCTGCACAAAGGAAAATGAGGAGGCATCGAACAGAAAGCAAAGGTTTCACTATGCAGTCTGGAGTCAAAGTAAAACAGGAAGCTCATATATGAAGGGACTCGGGATGAGTCACAGGTGACTATTGGGGGCCTGTTGGCCATTGGTTATGGAAGCAACAGAATATCAAGGAAGAAAAGCGGGAATGTGAACTGCGCAGAAGACACAGTGACAGTTGTTCGGTCGAAGTGAACAAAAGAGAAGAAAAGATGGAGCGAAGCCCCAGAAAGAAATCCATTGAATGAGGAGATCGGGAATGATAGATAAGAAAGGAAGAAGGATCGTGGACAACTCAGCAACAAAGAAAATCCATCGTTGGATGCTTTGGAGCACCAGGAAAGAATGAAGGATAGATAGGTTGGGGGAGCCCTGGAAACACGGGTCAAGTTGACCTAGGGTTTTAGACACCTAGGGGTTTGGTATCTAGGGTTTTGGACACCTAGGTTTCAACCTAAGGCTATCGATGAGATATTGTAATGTATAAATAAAGGTCTAAAGGACCTGGGTTGAGTTGGTATGATATTGCTATTGATCTAGTTGTATTGTTGATGTGAGTGAGTATATTATCGAGAGAGAGAAGTGTTGAGTTTGAAAGCCTTCTGGTATTGTAAGATATTCAGCTGCGTGCAAAGGTCAAGTCCTACAGCTGGGTGCATAGGAAGGGAAGAGAAAGAGAGAAGAAGAAAGAAGATCTGCTAGCTGAGAGCATAGACAAGAATTGTATTCTTTATCTTAATAAATCATAAGCACAGTTCTGTGGATGTAGCCCTAGAGAGAGGGTGAACCACGTATATTTCGTGTTGTGTGTGATTTGTATTTTGTCTCTGTCATTGATATACTGTGATTGCATTACTACTTTAGATCTGATAGGTAGATGTGCATAATAGATATAAGATGATAAGTGATATATGAACGTTGTGTTGTTATCGTGTTAAATGAACTTGACATTTCCTTTAGTTGTAGACATCTTTGTCCTACAACCCCCTCATAACTGCCTCGGGTGAGACTTCATCTGCTTTGCAAGTGTTTCCGAAAGGGCCAGTAGTTAGGGCTTGTTGGTGCACTCTTGGAGATGAACCCTGGGTTTGGCCCTGTGCCAACAAAATTTTTATAGGAGGAGGAGTAGCAAGGCCTAAAGTAGGAAAATATTCAAGAATCTCAAGACTTAACCACTTTACAATGTCAGGGGAAGCAAGGATTTCAAAATTTTATTCTCTCAAATTAGGTTCAAAAGAAGAGTATTCAATAGGGAAATTTCAAAATCAAGATTATTAGATACTTCAGCAGAAGGTAAAGGGAGATTACTTGATAAAACAATTGGATTATTAAGAGTGGAATCAGGCAACTGACCAGAATCACTTGTAGCAGCAGCAGAAAAACTTTCTTGAGAAGCTTTTCCCTTCTTGATTATCTTCTTTTGTTCAGCCTCAGGTGGAACCAAAGGTAGTTGTGGATTTGACCTCCTGTGTCTGCCTTTAGGAGCCAGAGTTGAAACAATGGAGTCGCTAGGTGCAAGCTGCAATATTCAATGTACTGAGTTCCAATGCACCTTCAGAACTAGTATGCTTTGTTGTTCAATCCCACGGAAATGTCTTCAATTCGTTCCCCATCAACGGAGACAAGAATGTTAGCACTAGAAATCACCCTCATATTTCATAGAAGGTAATCCCAGTACCCATCAGGTTATGTGTAAATGTAAATGAGTTTTAAAGAGGTCAAATGGACAAGACTTGATATATTAATGTTCTAACTTAGAAATCTGGGCTATCATGCACAAGCAATTGAGGTCTTGACTAACTTCAGTCAGTAAGTGGGAGTTAAGGTGAATAGAGGGAATACTTTGGTAAGAAAAATGTAGAGGTTTTCTATGGACATCAGGCCTTCAATCAACCTAAGGAAGAAAAAATCAAACACGAGATCTTCTTGAATTCAAATTTTAAGGACACTAAAGAAACATCATAACAATATTATAATAAAAGATCCATCATAATATCACTGCAAAAATTCATGTGAATATTTCAAGCATGAATACTTCATAATCAGAGGCAAATAAGATGGAGTAAGAAAGATTACCTCTATTAATCAAGATGACTCAAATCAAGTACATAATCAGTTCACAGATACTTCATCAAAATATTACAACATAAGGGAGCCTAGCTCAACCATTCAAACCTACTAAAGCATTTAGACTAACTATTTATAACAAAATGGAAGGAAACAGCTAGAGGTGTGAGCAGGACTTCCTCCCATGAAAATCTCCAAGTAATTATTTCATCTAGCAACTTGAACTAATAATTGTACTATAAAAAGGGAAAGTGTTGGCCATTGATCCAACCAACTTTGAACTGACTTGATCTTATTTGATGCGCATATTCCTTGCATGCCAGGTGTCCTTCAAAGGCTTGTAACTCTCATCATGCTACTAGTTGTTATCTATGCCTTTCTCCACATCATCATCCATTCACAAAGATGATAGGTCGACCCCTCTTGATTCCTGGTACCTGTTGGTAGCGTCATTTGGTAGCGTTGTGGGTAGCGAACCTGTGTATCACCTTTACCAAATTTCCTGTGATTTTGTAGCGCAACCTCCAAAATAGGCATGTTTAATGGGTAGCGCCAAGCCTGTGTGCCTCTATGCAGAATTCGGCCTATGCCAAAATTTCGGTAGCGCCCTGCCTGTGTGCCTCTATGCATAATTTGGCCTCTGTCCAAAATTTCGGTAGTGCCCCACCTGTGTGTCTGCATGAAATTTGGGTAGCTCCTTGACTGAATTCACAACACCACATTTCAATGCTGATAGATTTGGTAGCACCCTCGGGAAGTTAGCAGCGCCATCACTACACCATTCTTAGTCAATTAGGTAGCTTTATAGGTAGCAGACTAATAAAACATGAAAACTAGACAATTATGTAGTTCCATAGCACTACAGAATGTCTGTGCTACTACTGTTGAAGAGATTAACTCTTTGAAAAAAACCAAAACTCTGAGAAGTATGCATTAGAATTCTGTATAACCTATATAGGTGGCAAAAGTAGTATTTCCTCAATTACTTATCCTTGCAAAAATGGGACACTCTCAAAAATGGACTTCACTTTTCACCAATCACTTCATCAACCTGACACTCCTTCTTGTGGAAGGAGGACTTCCCTTTGGCACAACAACATGCTTCCCTTTAGCATTAACAGACTTCTTCACTGGAGCTATTCTTTCCTTGGCTATCGGCTTCTCCTTTTCAATATCAGCTTCAACCAACACATTCAAGTTTCTTTGAGCCATCTCATCTTGGAATTGTTGCAACTCTGCTTTGAGCTTTCTGTTCTGAGACTGAAAGTCTTTGTTTTAACTATAGATATTATTGAGTTTCCTATCAAGAGGTTGGGCTCTTCTTGCTGGGAATCTTGCTAAGTCAAGAGTGTGGTTGTAGCCATCCATGAGTTCTTTCATCTTAATTCTTTCAGATAGGGATTTAGATTTCATACAAACCACCTCCTTTCTAGCTTCTCTGAGTTGTTTAATCAATATTTTGAAGGTTTGGTTTCTAGGTGGATTAGTGATGTGAACAGTCTCAACCAGATTTTTTATGGCTTCATCTTCCTGCTGTAGAGGGATTACTTCTTCTATCTCAAAAAGCTTATGAATTCCTTTTCCCTTGTCTTTCTTATTCTTCAGAATGGAAATATTTGGTAGGACTTGTTCTTCAATATCCCCTTTGAGATTTGATGACCTTGTGAAAGTATTTCTAATCTTGGTGCTAGTTTTTGAAGTAGATGAAGAGAAGTGTAGTTTCCTTCCTTTATTGGTTGTGGATTTAGTAGAGGAAGGGACCTCTTCTAGTTATGGTGTAGGAGGAAATGAAAGGTCTCTCTGTGGAGAATGGTAGGCCTCCTCCTTAGCTCTTGCAACTTCCTTACTGACTTCTTGATCTTGAGCAGGAGCCTTACTCTTTCTTTTCTTGTTGGCTCCTGTTGGAGCAGCACCGGTGGATGGCAAAGGGCTTCATATCTGTGACTGAGGAGTAGCTTCTATGTTTAATTTCATGTGAGAAGAAGCAATGAAGTGTTCCCATGAGATGTTTCTCTTCCTCAACTCTTCAGAAACCAACATTATAATCAACCCAGAATGAAAAATGCTAGTATCTACAGCCTTTGATTTGGATTTATCTGACATTTTTCTTATGCTCCTCAACAAATAAAAGGGAACGTTCATTTCAACTACGCCAGTAAAATGCAGTAGAAGCCTTATATGGTATTGGTATAGTGTATTGAACCTCCCCTCACATGTGAAGTACCTTTGAATGATCCTCAACATTTTATCAAACTCTCCAACCAGATGACTTCTTGGTACCCCTTTGGATAGATTGTCAGTTTGATATTCAGGATTTAAGAAGTCTTTGGAAAAGGCTGCATCCAAGGCCATTGACTTAAACCAATTCTCTCCAGTGATAGGGATCATTGTAGGTGATGAAACAAAGGTCTCAGATACCTTAACTTCTAGCTCCCATACCTTAGTATTTAGGCCATGGAAATGTAAGGTAAATTGCCTCACCACCTCAGGATGACCCCTCTAGATGTTTTGGTAGAAATTGAGGCAACCCACCCTTTGAAAAACTTCTCTACCCATGGGCTCTACCTGAAATAAAAGCATGTATGCAGGCTCAGTTCTAACCACATTACCTCCCTTTTGAGACTTCTTCTTCTGAGGAGTATCCATAGTTTATGATGAAAATATTAAGATATATGGAGTGGTGATGACCAGGAAAACAAAGAGTCGGACTTCAAAAAGAATCTGATAGTGAAGAGTGGTTGCCCCTTTCTAGGAATCCCCCCTTACTCAGACGGATTGCTAGCCTAGGAAACAATGGTTGTGAATTTCCCTCCCTTGACTATGTACAAATGTTAAAACTGAGGAATAATCATATGGTGAAGGGATACACTGTAATTGTCTTTCAAAACTGGGTTGAAAACTGACCAATTCAAACGGTAGAGGAGGCAGGGGAAAAGGCAACGTCGTTTCAGTAGTGTTTTTGGGTAGCACACTACTCATATAGGAGATGAAACTTTGTTGGGCACTGAGATCTCGGGAGAATGGAGAGTAGATGTCTTAAGAATGATAACTAGGTGATGGTAACTGCAATTTTGAGTGGAAGGAAAATTGATAGGAAAGCATGAGGGAAAAGATCTCCTACACCTATGCAAGCACGATCGCTACCAAAACTTCGGGCGATAATTTCTCCTTGAAATTGATATGCAGAGGAAAATCATGGAATACCTGGATAACGATGACAACTCAAAACTTTAGCGAAATATTAGGAGAGTATCACGAGAAAATCAGCCTACGAATCCACCTCAGCATCTGATCTGGTAGCGCCACTACCAACTGGTCTGAACTAGTAGTTTGTGCAGTGCATAATTTTGATCTTTCAAAATTTGAAAACCTTTAGCAATGCTCATAAAAGTGAATCCTCGAAGGCATATTTTAACTAACCATGGTTCTAAAAATAAGGAAGATATGACATCACTACAATAATCACAAATCATGGTGAAAGAAGAAGGACGGGGAGTGCGCTACGGAAACTCATGCTGAGTAGGCAGCGCTCCCTTTCAAAAAATGATTTGACCAATAAGCATAGGACAAAGGCACAACATGGAAAGGCTACAGAGGCATGAGTGAGGAGGGTGACATGTCAAGTCAAGATGGTCGTGGAGTGAGTCAAACTTAGTGTCAAATCATGAAGGGGATCAAAACATAAGTCATGAAAATGAACCTAGGCCAAATGTTTATGTGAGGATCAAAATTTGAGTCATGACTTTAAGCCTTTATTTATCAAAGTCCCCCAAGACGAATGCATAGAGAATGGAATTTATACTCAGTGAAGGTCTTGGTGAAGATGTATGCAGTCTGCTCTACTGAAGGATAGGACTGCAGGTCACTGATCCCCTCATGTACTAAGACCCGAATGTATTGCACGTGGATCTCTATGTACTTCATTTGTTTCCTATGAACTGGATCTCTACAAAACTTCAGAGTGCTCTGGTTGTCACACCAGATGACGATTGTCCGATGAAACTGAATGCTCAAGTCAGTGAGAAAATTTTGTGGTCACATATCCTGAATGGTTATGTTAACTACCCCTTTGTACTATTCCTCGGCTGAATATAGAGAAATAGTATCCTGCTTCTTGCTCAGCCAACAGATAGGCCCGAAACCAGGACTGATTGAGTAACCGGATGTGGACTTGCAATTACTATTATCGCCATCCCAGTCAAAACCAGTGAACCTGATGAGGTCCAATGTAGATTATGTTGAATAGAGAATCCAAAAGGTGATGGTTCCCTTTACATATCGAAGGATACGCTTTGCATCCTTCCAATGTAGCTCATCTGGCTCATGCATGATCCTGGAGACTGCTCCAACTGCATGAGATAGGTTTGGTCTAGAGTGTGTGAGATACAACAAGCTCCCCACTAACTGTCTATACAGTGAATTGTCACCCATTGGAGTGTCTCTGCCATCCTCAATTATGACTCTTGATAGGAAAGGAGTCGGGCTAGACTTGTAGTCTGTCATGTGAAATCTCTCAAGGCAATCTCGTGCATACCTGGCCTGAGATAGTTTGATACCTTATGCATCCTCATTGATCTTGAGTCCAAGGAATAAATGTAGTGGACCCATTTATGTCATCAAGAACCTGTCATGTAGAATCCTCTTGATTACAACAATCATTGAGGTTGAGAAACTGGTGATCAGAAAATCATCAACACAGAGAACTAGGAGTAGAAGTCAATCATCCGTCCTGAGTGTTATCACTGAAATTTCGTCCACAAATGGTTACAAGAATTCAGCATCGTCAAACAGTTATGAGGTCACCCATGGACCAAAATTACCACAAAAGCATTTCCAAAGGGTCAAAACTATACAACCAGTGACAAAATTAAAGTACGCTACGACTACACAGGGTGCGCACACACTTGTGCAAAATAGAAATGAAAGAAAAGCGCACATGCACCCGATGCACGACTGTGGTCGCTAAAAGCCATGCACATCTGAGAACGATGCATTTATGAGAGTGGTCAACCTCCCACCCACTTCTGGTTCATCTTCCAAGTTGATTTGACACTCAAATATGGACTGGATCCGACTGGGTGGTTGGTCAAAGACCTAAAAATTCCCTAATTAGCCTCTTTCCACAGTACAAGATTGTATCACAATACCTCAAAGAGGTGTTATAAAAAGGCCATGGGTGCACTTCATTTTTCAAGGAATTCAATAGCAAAGTTATGTTGCTACTATTCTCTTTAGGAATCCTCTATTCTCATCAAGAGTGTACTAGCACCATTGCATTGGGCAATCCATCTCACCCCTTGAGTGAATTATGAAAGAATTATTTCACCATTTTCATTCAAAGTTGTAAGAAGAGATTATTTGTGGGGGTCCAAGAGCCCTCCCTTGGAGGAAGAAGGGACTCATAGTCCTCTTTCTTCTTGGTGTTTTCTTTCATTGATATAAACCTTACCATT
>SNQJ01S0113423.1:0-12195 GCA_010110895.2 Picea sitchensis
ATCCAGTATACATCACGGGGATTATGCCCTCAAAAATATACAAAAGAGTGCCCTCGGCACATAAGTAGTTCACCCTAGCTAAGAACGGGGCCTGTTGGCCCTGCCATAGTGAACGACGACATTTTCCAAATTCCAAAAAAGATGGACCCAGGTCCATGGCGCCCCAACTACGTGAGGTTGTATCGATGGCGGGAGATCCTCGATCTCATCCATGGGAACTATACCAGTGAGAACGGTGAGGTTTTTCTCCACCTATCTCAACACTCTCTCAAACTCTCCAACTAGAGGTCCCCCTACTACTACTACTGGTACTACCTATATTTGAGAACGTTTCTTGGTCCTCGCAAATTCTGTTGGATGCATTGGTCCCACATCTATACATAAACAGATAAATAGTTGTCAGATACTTTGTTTCAAATAAAAAATGATATATATAAAAAGAAATTAAAAATTAAAATAACTTTAAAAAGAAAACATAACCATGTCTCCTCGCTTAGCTCCAGGAGGTAAAGGCATGTCCGGGTCCCTGGAAAAGTTGATCTTGACATAGGGGTAGTACTCTATTGCCAGAATCTGTCATGCCCACCAGTCAAAAAATGAATCATCGAAGGCCTCTATGGTCCTCCCTCCCCCCTGTCGCGGCAACAATGTTTCCCATCTACACACTACTGGGAGTGAGGTCACATGCCCCCACATAGTCTCTCATGGAATAAGACTGGGTACCCTCTCGAAGAAGAATGAACATAGAATGGTCATGAATCCAAAGTTCTTGTTACTCCGCCTGCGACACTCAGTGAGTTGTCTCTTCATGCAGTCAAGCATGGTCATGCTCCAATCGAAGATTCATGCATTTAAGAACTGCATTGCACAATGCATGTGCACCTGGGAGGCCTGATGTAAGGTCATGGATCTAGTTATCTACCCAATAAGTAAAACTATCACCTTCAGTGATAGGTTGGTAATCTGGTGGATCGACACCTGAGAAACTACTTTCTCAGTGCCATACTTGCAATATATTCTGATCAGCTCGACAATGTTATGAGGCTCGAGGGGGAAATCTCTCAAGTTGACTGGTTCAACTCTCCTTGAGAGGATATTTAGAAATTAAATGTCTGCAGTCATTGGATTCAATGAATTCCCCTCAAGCATAAACGCCTCAATGTCGGGGTTCCATTAATCCACCAAGGCATTCAACAACCTAGATTGTGACCTCATGAATGGACACCAGAAAAACTTCCATAAACTGCATTGTCTCAATGCGGCCATAGTTGCAGGGTCCTCATCAACCAAGATATTTATATCCTTGTGCTCCCTCTCTCTCTAGTGGACATACATCCTGTCAAATGACAATTTCATGGAGGAAGTTAGCTCTTGTATTTTGATTTTTTCTACCTTTTTGAGGGTGTACGTGGGTTGTCTTGGACACAGTGGTGTATTCGTGAGGGCATATTATTTTCTTCCCATGGGCATACACAGATTGTCCTTGTACAACCCACGTACAGGAAGGGTCGCCCCTTTTTAGAAGTGTGCACCCCCCAAAAATCTAAAACAAATGCAAAAATGAAGTATGGAAATGCAAGAGGGGTTAATTTGTACTTACTTGGTCCGAGTGGAGGTTTGTTTCTTCCTTTGAAGGTCCCGGAATCAACTATTCTCACAAAGGGGTGTTTTGGGATTTTTTCTTAATTCTCAATTTGCAATAGTAAAAATGAGATGTCATCTTCTATTTATAGACTTTTTTTGCCATTTTTGCCACCTTTTTGAACCCTTTTGTCGTTTTTTATAGCTTGAAAATCATTTAACATGGTTCTTGAGTTTCTCATTGGATTTTACTATACACTTCACTTTTGGTTTGGAAAATATTTTGAGAGATGGGTCACTTTTAAAGATTCTTTGGTAAAAGTCAGTTTTTCCAACTTTTTGCGTTTAAGTTAGGATTCCACCTCCACTTTTTGAATCTTGTTGTATTTTCCTCTTTTCCATAGGATCAATCCCACTAAATTGTGACACATAACCATCATTGCCTCTTTAGAAGTGTCATAATTTAGTTGTAGATCCTACCTTCACATGGATTCCCTAGGTAGATCATGGTTGCATTTTGGTGTCCATGTCATTGTTAATGACTTTAGGCTCAGGAGTCATTGTTGTTCATGTCATGATTATGATATTGAGCCTCATATCTCTGATGTTTCATCATTCTTGGCCTCACCCTCGAGACTCCCAGAAAATGAGTCTTATTTTAATCCCTTTTAAGACTCTTTAAACATGAAAAGATTGTCGAGCAATCTTGTTGTCCTTCAAGCTCGCCAAACTAAAATTCAAAGGAATGTTTGTTCGATGGTAGTTTACCCCTTTTTCTGTACAAATGGTCAATTTTACGAAAAAAGGTATACTCTAGGAACTCAGGTTCGCTAGAAGAGTATTCTCAGGTATAAGTTTAACCCTTTCAAGCCTGAGGGACTAAATTTACGAAAAATGAACCCCCACGCAATCCATAGTTAAGCTCTTTTCAGACTCCCTAAAATTGAAAATATTGCCAAGTGACCTTGTTCCTTCACACTCGATAAACTGGTCCATAAGAACATCCCCTACGGAGTGCATAGTTACGCTCTTTTGAGACTCCTTAAAATTGAAAAGATCGTCGAGTGACCTTGTTCTTTCACACTCATTAAATTGGTTCAGAAAAACATATATTGGCATGAGTTTACCCCTTTTCTCGGCCTGTAGATTAAGGAGGAAAAAGGTACACATCGAGAGATTTGTCTCACCGAGAGAGTTCTCCTAAGTAGATTTTATAATTTATTCGGTCTAAGGAGACTAAATCTAGAAAAAGTCTGTGAGTCAATAGTTAATCTCTTTTCAGACTCCTTAAAATTGAAAAGATTTACGAGTGATCTTGTCTGTGTCACACTTGTTAAAATGGTTTTGAATAGACATCTTTTCGGTGCTATTTTATCCCTTTTTTGAGCCAACTAGACCACCTTTGAAAATGGTACCCCATTGGAGTCTTTTTTTACATTTTTTCAGACTCTCTAAACGTGAAAAAACCACCGAGCTTACCTTCTCTGGGCTCATGAAAAATACATTGAAGGGGGATTCATCGTGTCTTTCTAATCACAGTTTCATATTTGCATATTTGGCCTAATTCCAGCTCCATGTTTCTCTCAACTAAACCTTTGAAGCATGCCTTATATGCAAGCCTTGTATCACTTTGCCTCTGCGACCTGACACCTTGACCCATGGAGGAATTTTCCCCGAGTGTCCTTTTCGTGCACATGTCTCCTTGCTATGAGAATTAGTGTGTTCCTTGTGCTTGGAACTAGTATTCTTGCAACAATCATTCCTCCTTTGTAACGTAGCATTCTTTTATTCTTTTTCAAGCTCTTCAAAATATTGAAAAAGACAAAAAAATTGAATATACCCCAAAAAGAGGACGAGAAATTTATTTTCTTTTTATGGCAGCACAATGAGTCTCCCTTGGACAAAGCACATCCTTTTGTTTATCGTCAAGCACTGGTATTTAATATGACCTTAGTAATTTGTTCTCTACACATAGATTTGTGTCCTCCTCCGTTTGGTTATTCTTCCAAACACATGGAGATTTTGCGTTGCCTTCTGCATCGTGAACTCATGTCAATGTCATGCTTCCTAAGTCTGATCATCTATCCTACTATTGTCCAGGGGAAGTTTTACCCAACCTGATTCATCCTTTCTACAGTTTGTCTCTTATCCTCATGCCCGACCATCCCAAAATTCCAATCAAGTCCTTGTTCGAAATCAATGAAGTTCTCTACCTGATCATTGAGATCCTCTTGTCTAATCCCCGATGAGTCGTTGAAGACCTATGGGTAGTGAATTCATAAACTCATATTACACTCTTACCCAAGTTTTGAATATCTTGAAGTTGTTTCTTGAGCTCTGAAGGCCTCATCTCCAACCATCGGGCGTCATTTGGCTTCTTAAAGATGGATACTATACATGTATACCTTTGATTTTGAGATGTAGATCCATTGTGTATTGCTCGTGGCTACACTTTATATAGTTATATGACATGGATATATAGTGTATTTTATTGTCATCCATGATTTATTTCATCCTGAGCATGGGTGTGCCCTCCTCGGTGAGACAATTGTTATTTTTGCAAATGGCACCTCCCAAACTCTGGTCCCGAGCTCACTCACTTCGTACGTTGGTGAAGATTTTGTAATTTATTTCATCCATCATATGATATTATGACCTCACACATTATGTATCATATGTTATAACCCTAAATTTCACCATACATGCATACCTAGCATTTGGCAGTCTTACTTGCTATTTTTTCCAAGCCATCACTGAGCAACTCTTCTTAAAAACCCTATTTTTGAAGATGTACATGCCCTGCACCACTACTTCTCATGTACACACACTTTATGCACCACTATATCTCACATACATATGCTAGCTTCACCATTACATCCCACGTATACCCACAAAAGTTGCAAGGAATTCGTTGAGATTACGGGCTATTGGGTAGTTTTCCAATTGTCCCACCACCTATAGCCAGTCACCCAACCGAATAACCATCCTTTTGTCATATAAAAGGGGTTTTTTGGGTCTCATTCCAAACATAAGCACAAAAAAATGAAATTCTTCCCATTTCACATCGCCTCCTTGCCCCATATAATTGCAACCACCTTGTGAGATTTGCATCAGAATTTCCCGTTCTTGCCTTTTTCCTCCATCATAATCCTATGCCATTTCCCTAGAAGAAGTGTGAGAGGAGAGATATATGTGGAAGCGAAGTTGGATATTGGTGAATAGGAGCCTGGACCAGGTTCGCAAAGCAGTCATCGATCTCATTGTAAGTAAACATTGTGATATCAATAAAAGGAATACTTTTTCTATCCCGAAATATGATGTGTCAAATATCTATGTTTGATTTATGTTTTATACTGACATCTAACCCATGATTCATATATGAGTTTCATGTTTTTATTTCCCCATTTATCTGTTTGTGAATGCAGGCCATCCTTGGGAGAGGCTTGTAATCAGCAGAGCAATCGAACACGAAAGGATCAACTCCAGACGCGGAGTTAAAGGTAGAGTTAGCGGATATTTTCACTTTGTATTTTATGCATGAATATGGGGTATAGTAGGGCTAGTTATAAAAAGTAGGAGACTTTTAGACGATTAGATATGCCTACATGTTGAAACCTAGTGTAGTCCATAGGGGGGTTTGCTCGCTATAGCAGCGTGTCCATTCAAAATCGGTGCATATCGTGGAAATAATTATTATTTTCTAGAAGAACTAAATGGAGAGTGCATTGGTTGGGGGCTTGTAAATGGTAAATTCCTCAAGAACTATCTGGTGAAATAAAGTCCGTTTAGGTCACATGTCTTTGTAAATAGTCGTTTATTTTTGTGTCGATTCAGTATGTCAGTAGAAAAATGAAGCCCAAAGTGAAGGCCCTGAGTTTATGTTGAATCTGTTAGAAATTGCATCAATAGGTTTAGGTTGTGTTTTGTTTTTCATATTTCAGTGTTTGAGCGTCAAATAAGGCCCAATGGTTATGCACCTGGTCTATTGTTATTTTCTACCTCATTGGGAGGATAGCATCAGCGTTGGAGCCAGCTGTTAGCACCATCATTTTCCTTTTAGTTAGAGTCGATCTTAATCGAGTTTACGTCTGTGTGTCAAAGCCTGTAAGGTCAGGTACCAGATACCATAGACGTCGAAGTCAAGCAAGTGGTTGTTTGGACCTTGGAGTCTGGAAGTGATGGCAGAGTCCAAACATACGTAAAATTACAAGTCTGTTCCAAAAGAGTCGGGTCCTGTCATAAGGGAAGTTTTTGTGTGCCTTAGGTCGGGGCAAGTTGTTTAACATAAATCACATCAACAAGTGCAACGACCATCATAAACTCATTATGAAGGATAGAAGAATGAAAATCATGGATCTTGTATCACATATTCCCTGCAGCCTTTATCAGTTGTACCTTACATGCCCTGAAGCATACTCGTCACAAGGATGTGCCATAGAAAATATGCAGTTCATTTCAAAACATCCAGTGGCCATGAATTAAGTGTTCCCTGTCATGATTCCACCTCTCACCCGCTCTGTTATAAATTTCAGATGTTCTAGATGGATTCTACTCACCCGCCAAGCTTATGCATTGTTTATAGTTCTTTCTTCCAAGCCCAGGTTGATCAAGTTTTCTTACTTGGTCCTTTTCAAGATCCACCACGCGTAGGACAAATATGGGTTGCACCATTGAAACCTCCAAAAACATAATAAAGGGTGTGTGAAGTGGCATAAGCACCAGGCCCTATCCCCAAAGTGACTGGGATTTGTTCTTTCTCATAGCAGGCATCCCCAAGGATCCAAAGGGAGATTTCCCTCTACCCGCAGAAATGTTGATATCACACCGCGTGGAGGCTAGAGTGGAAGAAGTTACGCAGGAAGAAAGGAAATTGGAATCCTTGTCTTCCCAACTTCAGATACCCCAGAGAAGGGGCAGACCAAGGAAGAACAAGGAAGCTAGGGAAACCCAAGTCTCGAACGAGCCGCACACAAGATCAACTGTCAAAGAATTACTTATGCACGTTATTCGGCTAGAACCTGTCAAGGGTACAAGTCAAGAAAGATGGAGCAAAATTAGGAGGACAGGTACAATGGGAAATAATGTTCAAGAGGAATCTCAGTAGATGAAGCAGGAGTAACTCGCTATCACCGAAATTCACCAGGAAAATAGAGAACTAAGACTATGGTTGGCAGCGAAGACTCTCAAAGTGTCAGCATCACAAGGTCGCGAGGGAGATGTGACCTATCTTAAGAGATAGCTCTGGGAAGCTTAGGATACGATCACACAGCTGTGAAAAACATAAAGTACATCAGAAGAAAGGAGTGTGAAGCATCTCAAAGAATGTGAAGTGGTTGGGGATAAAGTCTACGCAAATCTTGCCAGCGCGCAGAAGAAACATGATTAACTGACTTTATTTTGGTGTTCTCAAATGTGGCGCAGATCCTGGTATTTTTGAAGAAAGCATCGCCCTTCGCCACATATGCACCCTAACAAATGAGCAGGAGGATGGAAGAGGGACCGTTATAGTAGATGGAGTGAATTTGATAGAGCACTAGATCATTCTAATAACTTATCAAAGGAATCCAACGACACTTGACACTCCCCTATGACGAGACCTTGTTGATAACTGAAACCCCCATGGTAAAGACAAGAGGTTATGATGCAACAAAACACAATTGGGTTCTATTTTGGAAATATGTCATACGAAAGGTCATTGAACAAATGACGACCAATTTCCTAGATTCTAGGGATAGTAGCTAGAGAGTAGGGCAGCGCAAGTGGTGCCCTTGCTTATATATTTAATTTTTTCAATGTAAGCCAAGTTGGTTGGAAAACTAGTGTAGACAGTGACTATTGAATGTAGTTTGAGTTTGATTGAAATTTAGTGAAAAAGTATTGAGCTTTGATGAAAATATTCTAATTGTAGCAGTTGGATGTATTGTTTCCTTTATTTGCATACGTACTTACTGTATTCTTTATTCATATGTATTTCTATCTAAATAGGAACATATTTTCGAACCTAGGATTCATTGCGCAACACCCTGAGATTCACACCATTTAGACAAACCATATTTTTTCTAAGTTGACTCTGAATTCATCCTTAGAGGTGCTCCAAGTTTCTTTATGTGTTTTCCCCCCTTGCCACACACAATAATTTTTAACTGAAAGTTATTTCTTGCTTAGCCTTTATCCTCTCAAGTTCAGTCACTAAGTCATTTGTTTCTATCGTTTCCGTGAATCGTCTCCATAGCCCGAAGTCTTACTATATTTCACCAATGAAACCAAAACTTACTATTCAAAGGTGTTAAATCTGGCCGACAGTTTAAAGCCATATTCTGTATTGAGACGAAGTTTCCCAAGAGATCCCTCTCCAGGTCCGAAAAGCTAGTTTCAGATCTCAAAGTTTGTTTGTAGTTTGCCTCTATCATTCGTTTCTCAGTCAAACAAAATTTATAGAGAGCTAATAGGCCCCACTAGATAAAACTCGATTCCATGGATCCAATGCAACCGATGGTTCATCAATCCCAGTCTCGTTTTGAGTTTTATCGTGAGTTGAAACTTGCCTCCTCAATCCATTTAGGGACATGGAAAGGTACGACAAGAAAATGTAATGGTATAGGTCTAGGTCTAGGTATGGAAATGCAAGGGAAGGAAAAGAAAGGCAAGGTAACATAAGGCAAGGCAAGGTCTAAGCCAAGGTCTAGGTGAATCCTATTAATTATGATAATCCATGTTTAACAACTATGAAAATACCTTAGATATATGAATAAAGAGAGCTTATGTTATGACATTGAAATTCTCATGCAAGTGTTTTTATCTAAGATATATGGGATAAAACGTTGTAGAATTACATGCTAAATAAATAACTATATTCTACAAACAACGAAAATGGCATGGTAATGGAAAGGAAAGGCAAGGCCATGGCATGACAAGGAAATGAAATACAAGGAATGACTTTCATATCCAAGGCATGGTGTGGTGTGGAAAGGAAACGCATAGCAAGACATGGCATGGGAAATCAAGGCATGCATGGCATGGAATGGAAAGGAAAGGCATGGCATGGCATGGGAAGGCATGGAATGGCAAGGAAAGGCAAGGCATGGTAAGGAAATATATGGCATGACATGGAAAGACACATGAAGGAAA
Organism: Picea sitchensis; assembly: GCA_010110895.2. Classification (NCBI taxonomy): domain Eukaryota; kingdom Viridiplantae; phylum Streptophyta; class Pinopsida; order Pinales; family Pinaceae; genus Picea; species Picea sitchensis. Next base: position 8,710 of record SNQJ01S0113423.1, read on the forward strand.
GGCATGGCAAGTGAAAGAAAGGTAAGTCATGGAATGGGAAGGCAAGGCATGGAAAGGAAAGGAATGGCATGGTCTGGCATGTCAAGGCATGGATTAGCAAGGAAATACATGGGTTGGCAAGGAAATACATGATAAGGCATGGCTTGGCATTTCATTCACTTGTCTTTCCTAATTCACATGCCTTTCATTGCCTTTCCTAGAATTTTTTTTTTTTTCCTTTTCTTCCCATNTGCCTTCCCTTGCCTTGCCATGCCTCTTTTCGTTATCTTTCCATGGCTTGCCTTTACAAGACATGGCATTGAATGGCATGGAAAGGCAATGAATGTCTTGGAAAGGAAAGGAAAGGAAAGGAAAGTCATGTCATGGCATGGAAAGGCAATGAATTTCTTGGAAAGGAAAGGAAAGGAAAGTCATGTCATGGCATTGAAAGGGAATGCAAGACACGGCATGGCATGGCATGGAAAGGAAAGGAATTTCATGGAATGGCATGGAAAGTGAAGGCAAGGAAATTCATGACATGGGAAGGCAAGGCATGGTAATGCAAGGCATGGAATGGAAAGGAAAGGAATGGCTTGGAAAATAAATACATGGCTTGGAAAGGCATGGATTGGAATTTCCTTCAGTTATATTTCCATGTCTTACCATCTCATTCCTTTCCTTTCCATGCCATACCATTCCATTCCATGTATTGCCTTTCCTTTCCATGCCATTCCATGCCATGTGTTACCTTGTCTTGCCTTTCCAATCCATGCTTTGCCTTTCCATGCCATGCCATGCCATGGCTTTTCATGGAAAGGCATATTATGTCATGCCAAGGTAATGAATGGTTTGGAAAGGAAAGGAAAGACATCCCAAGGCAAGGAAATGGATGGAATGGAAAGGCATATCATGGAATGGAAATGCAAGGAAATATATGGCATGGAATGACATGTAAAGGAAAGGCATGGCATGGAAAGGCATGTCAAGAAAAGTGAAGGCAATGCCAATCCATGACTTTCCATTCCTTTCCTTGTCAAGCCATGTATGTCCAAGCCATGCCTTGAATTTCCAAGCCATGCCTTTCATTTCCATGCCATGACATGTATTTCCTTTCCATGCCTTGCACTCCCATGCCATGATTTTCCTTGCCTTCACTTTCCATTCCATGTCATGCCATTCATTTCCTTACCTTTCCATTCCATGACATGCCATGCCTTTCCTTTCCTTTATTTTTATGTCATTCCATGCCTTGCCTTTCCTTTCCATGTATTTCCTTGCCTTTCCAAGCCATGCCTTGCATTTCCATGGCATGTCATACCATGGTTTGTAAAGACAATTCATGCCAAGAAAAGGCATGTCTTGGAAAGGAGAGGCAAGCCATGGAAAGGAAAGGTAACACATGACATGACATGGCATGGATAGGCAAGGGAATGCATGGCATGGAATAGCATGGAAAGGAAAGGAATGACATGGAAATACATGCAAAGACAATTGAAGGAAATTCCAAGCCATGCCTTGCCTTGCCGATCCATGCCTTTCCAAGTGATGCCTTGCCTTTCCAAGTCATTCCTTGCCTTTCCCTGCCATGCCATACCTTGAATTACCTTGCCTTGCCTTCCCATGTCATGTATTTCATTTCTTTCACTTTCCATGTCATGCCATGACATGCCTTTCCTTTCCATGTCATGTTATTCCATGTCTCACCTTGCCTTTCATTCCTTTCCATGCCACGCCTTGCCTTTCCATGCCATGCCATTCCATGTCTTGCCTTGCATTTCCATGTCTTTCATTGCATTGCCAAACCATGTCATTCCATGCCATGGCTGGACAAGGAAAGTGATGGAAAGATAAGGAAAGGAAAGGCATGGAAAGTCAAGGAAAGGAAAGGAAAGGAAGGGTATGTTAAGGAAAGGCATGGGAAGGAAAGGCAAGGAAATACAAGTGATGAAAATTCCAAGCCATTCCTTGTCATGCATTTCCTTTCCAAGACATGCCTTTCCTTTCCAAGCCATGTCTTTCCTTTCCAATCCATGCCTTGACTTTCCATGCCATGTCATGCCTTTCCTTCCCATGCCATGACCTACCTTTCCTTCACTTTCCATGCCATGCCATACCATGCATTTCCTTCCCACGACTTCCCATGTCTTTCCTTCACATGTCTTTCCATGTCATGCCATTCCTTTCCTTACCATGCCTTTCCTGCCCTTGCCATGCCTTGGCTTCACATGACATGCCTTCCCATTCCATGAAATGTCTTGCCTTTCCATGCCTTTCCTTGCCATGCCATGCCTTTACATGCCTTTCCTTTCCACGCCATGCCATGCCTTGGCTTGCCAAGTCATGCCTTGTTTTGCGTTTCCTTGCATTTCCTTGCCATTTCCATGTCATTTCCATTGTTTGTAAAAATATAGTTATTTATTTAGCATGTAATTATACAACTTTTTATCCCACCTATCTTATATAAAAACACTTGCGTGAGAATTTCAATGTCATAACATAATCTCTCTTTATTCATATATCTAAGGTATTTTCATAGTTGTGAAACATGGATTATCATAATTAATAGGATTCACCTAGACCTAGACCTAGACCTTGGCCTAGACCTTGCCTTTCCTTGCCTTTCTTTTCTTTTCCTTGCATTTCCATACCTAGACCTAGACCTATACCAAGACATTGCCTTATCGTACCTTGCCATGTCCCTGAATGGCTTGATGAGGAAATTTTCAACTTGCGATAAAACTCAAACCATGAATCAGATGGAAGAACCATCAGTTGCATTGGATCCATGGCACTGAGTTTTAGCTAGTGGGGCCCATCCATTCTCATTTCTTTGCCTCGAAAACCATTTTTTGGAGGATCTATGGAACTAGGGCTTTTCTCAATGAGGCATAGTGCAATTTCTGAACAAGAGGTCAATTTTCAAGAACACCATGTCGAGAAATTGTGGGTAGTGTAGTCATGTGGGCCTTGGAAAAATAGACGTGTGGGAGCTTATGGATTAGCAGCATAACAGAGACATGTGGGCCTTCAATTTTATTCCCCTTGACCAAATTTTTGACATGTCATTGAATGAATTGAGGAGGCAAGTTACAACTTGTGATAAAACTAAAACCAAGACTCATATGGATGAACCATTGGTTGCATTAGATCTGGGGCACTAGGTTTCAGCTAGTAGGGCCCATCCATTGTTATTTTGTTTCCTCAACAATCGCTTGTTGGAGGATATACAACACTAGGGTTTTTATCAATGAGGCATAGTGCAATTTCTGAACAAGAGGTCGATTTTCAAGAACACCATGCCAAGAAATTGTGGGTAGTGTAGTCATGTGGGCCTTGGAAAAAAAAACATGCGTGAGCTTACAAAACTTTGTTATGTTTCTCGATTTGGAATTTATGTGTAACAACCCTGCTTAAATAGATGTATAGGGATTATTAATTATAATTAATTTGATAATTAATTGTCCTAAAATGGTTTTAATTAAATATTGATTAGCATTAATAATATTA
>SNQJ01S0113423.1:22105-37318 GCA_010110895.2 Picea sitchensis
GGGAGGGAGAGAGAGATAGGGAGAGATTCTAAGAGGGGGGTGTTGGTACGGGGGTATACCTAGGGTTCAACGCTTCAACAACCCAACAACAAAACCCTAACTATCGACCCTTTCGACAACACCTGCGAAGCAGATGAAGTCTCACCCGAGGTAGAGGCAGCGGTGGTTGCAGGACTCAAATGTTTGCAACCTAGCTAGGACACAGATCTATGATTATACCACTTAAAAAATCACTTAGCAGTTAACATTCATCAGTAATTAACCCGTATTCACATCGCAGATCCAAACCCTAGTTACACAACNGAGTCCTGCAACCTAGCTAGGACACAGATCTATGATTATACCACTTAAAAAATCACTTAGCAGTTAACATTCATCAGTAATTAACCCGTATTCACATCGCAGATCCAAACCCTAGTTACACAACAACGCAGTATTTTACCAGATCTAACACATCTAAGCACTTAGTACATGAAAAAATATCAGATATAAAATTTATTCACATCATTTAAGCACTAATATATCATACTAGATGCATCATACATAAAGATATTGGTACTAAGCATAAATCACATCACTAACATACAACCATAATGGACAAAGCAACCATAACACAAAATATATGTGGTTCACCCCAATGTGGGGCCATGTCCACCAACTCTTCTCTTATTTATTATATTCTCTTAATATTATACATGCACAGAGCCACAGGAACCCACTCTGCATAAGGCAGGATATATGCATGCACCTCGCCGGATCCTCCTTCCCCAAGCTAGGTTTAAGCACAAAGCCTTCTTACAATCACTTTCACTTAGCTCTGCAAGTCTCAACATACACTATGCACAAAGCCTTTGCAATCACATAGATAGAACTATAGCACTTAGGATATTCTCCCCCATTTATTACATCACCTAGCCATCTATTTATACATTACAAAAATGGACCTAAACATGGGTAAACCCATGGGATGACATCCCATACCCGTTACATAAACCCTAATCCCAAAAAATTCCCTAAAAAGGCATTGAGATCCCGTGATCTCTGCTTCGACTTGCGCTCCACCTTTGACTAGCCTGTCGAAGTCCCAAAAGAGATCAAACATGACCAAGGATATCCAAATATTGGTCAAGGGCCAACAGGCCCCCAACACTCACCTGTGATGCATCCCGAGTCACTCTGGTCTGGGTAACTCGACCTCAAAAGCCTCGATATGCTTCAACCTATTGTTGCACCAAGCCCTCTTGCTTGATGAACTCTTGAATAACTGCCTCATTCACAGATCCCTATAAGCACTTTTCTACCAAAGTGACTACTTTTTCTATCTCTGCTCCTCGACCTTTAATCTCCTCAAAACATAGGCAAGCTACATCCTGGACTGGCTAGAGCTTCTGAGTTGCTTCCATGACTTTTCTTTGTATGGCATGGACCTGTTGGTAAGTCATGCATTTTTATTGGGATATTTTCATCCTCTAAATTGTCGGTAGGAGTTTCAACTACTCTTGTACTATTGTTGCTTTCTACTTTGCTTCCTGGAGCTGTGACTCTAGTGTCTTTAGTTTAGGGTCCTCGGTAAGGAACTCATAAGTCTATGCACTACGACTGCTTAGTTGTTTACATTCCACAACTAATGCTTTGATTCTTTCAACTACACTCTGGGCAGTTGCTTATCTTTGGTCTCACACTTCTTGCAGAGTGCTTAGCACTGCTTGTAGCTCTAGTTCTGTGACCCTCTGTTGAAGTTATTGAATGGCTTCAAAAATATTCATGACTTGATTTACTACTGGGTCTTCTTAGATATGCTCCAAACCTGTCACAGAGAGAAATGATCTGTTGACTACTTCTTTAACTCTGACCTTCTCTGCGAGAAACTATTCTTTCTCCTACTATATTTGCACTTTATTTTCTTCGCACTTGGTTTGGAGGTCATCCTTTTCCTGCTGTGCAACTCGACATTGCTCTATGATTTCCTCTTGTTCTTGCTTCAGGGCCACTGTGTCCTGTTATTTTTCTTCATGCATGCGACGAAGGTGAGCTTCGGTCGCGTCAACTATTCTGCAGAGTTGGGTAGGCTCATCTCCCAACTATGGTTCTTATGGTGGCGGGGGTGTAGTGGGTACTGTGCGACTGGAGTGAAGGGATTGTTTTACACCTCTTAACTCTGTATCCATTCTATCATACATGGCTTCTTGTTTAGCTTCAATTTTTTGTGAAATATCATCCAAGGCATTTGATACAGCTGTGATAATGAAGTCAAAGTCATCGTCCGTAAGAAAAATCTGCAGCTTCGGCTTACTCGCTTTGGACTTCTTCCATGATGTAGGTTTCGAGGGGGAAAATTTTATTTTATTGGGTGTCTCTGCATCTTCAAGGGGGTTCCTAGGTGTTGTTACTTCGCCCTACTTCTACTTGTCTTCTTCCCCTTCTTTCTCTTCTTTGTCCACTTTGTCGTCTCCTCCTCCGCTAGGTGAATATGATGCAGTCTCTTCTGATGTGTTGTATATTTCCTGTACATATTCCTTCTTTTTCTTTCTGCTACTGCTGGGTGCATCATACTATTCGCGAGTAACCACTGGATTTCCAATGAGGTTGGGATCGGACAGTGCTTCCTGGTCGACTGGTATAAGGAAATCTGCGAGCCATTCCTTAGTGATTTCTTCCAGGTCCTCCTCTATGAGCTTGTAGTAGGAATGAATCTCTTCTTTACTATCATATGTGCACACAGTAATAAAAATAAAATCCCTATCTGCAGGGAACTTCATAAGGGGCCTGAAATTGTCCAGGGTGTTCGACTTCATACAAGGGAAAGACTCAATACCCCTCTTCAGCTGCAAGTAGTAAGTATGGAATACTGTGTTCGACTACCATTTTTTTCCCATGTCACTCGAATACCAGAGTGTGGTGAAATTCGTAGCCAATGGCTTGAACGGCTCAATGTCAGGGAAGGTTGCACCTTCCAGCATCTCCCAAGTAGTAAACGTGATGAGGATCAATACCCAGCTAAAATGGAACTCATAGCCCTGATCCTGAGCTTCGTGACAATCCAGTTCTAATTGATTGACTAGGTAATTGGCCCAGTTCATGTGTATTCCTTCCATGCATTTTCATGGGAGGTCAACGACAAACCCTGTGACCTGCGTGGGTTTGTTCTTTCAGAATAGATTACCAACAATCAACTGGAAAGCAAGGCGCATTGCACCATTCTAAATGTAGGCTACCTTGTATCCCCGCGTCCCTTTCTTTACATGACCGTATGTGTCTTTGATATTCTGTGCCAGGGCACGGTCTACAACCTTCCCTAGATAAAATTCTTGCAGGTCTGGTCCCTGCATGGTCAATTCGGGGATCCTATGGATCAATGTCAGATCGACGGTTATGCGTCTGTATAACCATAGATACCTTCCATGGAAGCACGACAGCAAGAGATTAATGCATGCATTAACCTCCTGGTGCCTTCCAAAATGTGGTATCTTCATCACGTTCAGGACAGTGGACCTTGCAATGTCCATAGTCCATGACTGGGGGATGATCTTTGATTTCTTCCCCTTGGTCTTGGTCAAATATTTGTGAGGTGCGATCATGACATAGCTCTTGCGGTCTCTTAGGTTATAGTCACTGATATTCAAGGTTGGAATCCTCTCCAACTGTGGTCTAAATGCTTCTATTCCATTCAGAAGGTATGCAGTGATAGCTGTGTAGTCGAAGTCCCTCATGACACTATCACGACTCACCACACCGACCAAGGGTGGGATGTAGTCAGGTAGGATGGATGGAATTAGCTTCGCATTCGCCAATTCATCATGATGCTTGGTTCTTTTCTTGGTTGCAACTCAGGATGGTCCAGATCCACGAGCATTCAATGGGGAGGCTTGCACTCCTTGCATCAATGAGGCTTGGATGCCCGTGGACATCAAATTCTTTTCCATGAGGTCTATTAGAATCTCTTTGATAGATTTTCCTGCTGCGCTAATTTTGTCTCAATGGATGGAGAGGTCTCAATGATTACTGCGTGAAATTAACTAGTTCTTTATGGGATTGGATAATCACAATTGGAAAAAGTGTTCTCAGTGCAACGCTCGATGGGATAAATAGATATTGTCATAATAGTTTCTTTCAATGGCTCACAAATCCTTATTCAATGCAATTCTATCCGTTATGGCACGGTCCCAATAGTCCAATGGTGAACTTTCGGGCCATAACTGCTTTCCTAACTATTCGGGAGTGTCGATTGAATGGTCATATTGCCTCCAATGGTCATATTGATTCGTCAAGGTGAAGTGCCAATCTGTGTTGTACTTATATTCCAATGAAGTTTGAGTTCTAGAAACCTTCCTTCTATGAAGTATTCTCTAGAGCTTCTTGCAATTTTTCTAACTTTGCTTTCTTCTTGTTGAGCTTTCTAGCCTTTTTTCCTGTAATCTGAGTTACCAGGTTCCTCTTCCCATTTTGATTCTTATCTTATCTTGGCATAGTAACTTTGCACTGTTGATGGTCTTTCATAGGATTCGAGTGTAATACTTATTTTTTTTCTGGGGTAGGTGCTCTGCTTTCCTGTGTGGATGGGTTTTTCAAGTTTGTCTGTGTTCTTTCAACTTCATCATCCAGATCCCTGGTCCTTAGTAGCTTCAACTTGTTCCCTTGTTCTGCTATCAAGTGTGTTTTTATCCTAGTCATGAAAACTGTTAATTCTTTCCTTTTCTATTCTAGGGATTCCTCTTCTTGTTTCCTTTGCATCTGATCTTTCTTAATCTAGGTTTTTCCTAGAAAAATAACAAATGGGGCATTGTTCTCAACAAACTTAATGATCTCAAATTCTTCTTCTATCGAAGTGCCATGAGAACTCATAGATGTATGGGTAAGTCTTCCACATAGGTTTATCAGTTTTCCTCTAAATAATCCTATTCCTCCTAATGATGGAACCATAACAGGATTTCCCAAAATTTCCCAAGTTCTTTCTATCATGATATTCACCTGTGTTTCCTCATCTAGGACACAACCTATGTTGAAGTCTCCTATTCTTGTCTCTATGTACTCTTTCTCTTTTAAGACCTATGATAAGTTGATATTTCTATGATCACTCAAGGTTTCTTTCATCTATAGTAATGTAGTCTCTAATTCTTTCTGGGGTTTTATCACATCTCTAGTTTCTTGGCTTGTCTCATCATTTTCTTGTTTCATATTCATCTTTTCAAGTTTAGCAGTCATTCTAGTACAATCCAAAACTTCATGGTCCATAGATTTACAACAAAGACAACTAGATCTTCTACCAGTGTTACACATTATTTTTGTCATCCCTATGACCATTAATGATGTAAACCTATATGTTGCCTTCAGAGGGGTCAGCAGCCTGAGTTCTTGAAGAGAGAAGGGAGAAGAACTTTTCCTGAGAAAAGAAGTTGCATTTTCCTTTGGAAAAACCCTATAAAAAAGGAAGTTCACAGGTTGCTATATAGGCAGGGTGCGAGAGTGCCTGATTCTCGTAGGTTGCACCATAGCTAGGTTGCGAGAGGTTCGCAGGTTGCTCTATAGGTAGGGTGAGAGAATGCTTACACGTGGGAAAAATGAACGTTTTCTCGAATCTTATAGAAGGAGAAACTTCCATGGTGAGGTGGAATCTGAATGGTTTGGATCTTACTCGCTTTCATGATTTAGTGGGATCGTCCTAACCTCCTCACCTTATCCTCTTCAAATTATAAAAGGAGAAGAGCTCTCATGGAGAAAGCTAGCTTGTTATCTTTTGAGCTTTTGGAGCTTGGATTGGGCTAAGTTGGATTTGGCTTGGAATTATCAGCTTGGTTGAAGTGTCTTTGAGTTTTTCCTTTGTCAAGATAGATTGTGAGTAGTATCAGATCTGTGATCTTAGAATTCTTGGAGTGGAAGTGTGTGGGGAACAAAGGACAGTTGGAAGGGACCTTACGACAACAAGGCCATGGTTGTAATCTCTCTTTCACATTTAATATGATAAAGTAATATGATTCTTTCCTATAAAGCTTGTTGTGTTTTATTGTATCATTCCTTGATCACATACATAGGTTTATATTGAGTTTATGTTATTTCTATCACTTTGGTTGGTTGCGTCTTTTTCCAAGTTCATCATTGTATGAAATGGTATGTCACCTATCCCTCTTTAGTTAGTAAATTCAATATTTAAAACTTAAGGAAAGCATCATGTTCTGGTGTGTTTTGTTCTAGATCCAGGTGGATCTAGGGAGATCTGTTAGTGTCTGCACCTACCGATTATTTCGATAACAACCAGGGAATTCCTTATCAATATGTCTCGGTCTTCTGCAACTGTAACAAAGGTTTAATCCTCTCTTTATCTTAAATGATCCCCAACCTTTCTTGTACTGTGAATTGGGATCACAGTAACTAACCTGAAAAAAATTATTTCTAGGATTCTGCATCTATTTGTTAGTCGAAACAGTATTTCTATGCATAGGAATAAGATATCTTTCATCATTTCTATCAGATCTATTCATATCAAATATTCTTTCTTCTAACTGTGCCCTAGTTTTCAGATTAGGATTTTTTTTATCAAACATACCTAGATCCATTCTTTTGAAACAAAAATTTTCACTTTTCTTACCTTTCTCAGAGCACAAAGCTTCCGGATCTTACCTCTTTTCTTCAGATCAGACTTCTCTTCTTATTACAGAGCTTCGCAAGTCAAGTAGAGTATTGCACACTAAAGTAGTAGATCTACGCATAGAGCTTTCTCTTCTTCAGTTCCTAGCAATCATAGTTTCAGGTCCCGACAACATAACCATTTGTTGGCACAGGGGAAAACCTAGGGTTCAACGCTTCAAAAGTGCACCAAAAAAACCCTAACTACCAACCCTTTCGGAAACACCTGTGAAGCAGATGAAGTCTCACCCGAGGTAGAGGCAAGGGTGGTTGTAGGAATCAAATGTCTGCAACCTAGCCGGGACATAGATTTGTTATTATACCACTTAAAAAAGAACTTAGCAATTAACATTTATCAGTAATTAACCCTTATTCACATTGCAGATCCAAACCCTAGTTTTAGAGCAATGCAATATTCTACCAGATATAAAAAATCTAAGCACTTAGTACATGGAAAAAGATCAGATCTGGAATTTATTCATATCATTTAATCACTAAGATATCATACTACATGCATCATACATAAAGATATCAACACTAAGCATAAATCACATCACTAACATACAACCATAATGCACAAAGAAACCATAACATAGGATATACGTGGTTCACCCCAGTGTGGGGCTACATCCACCAACTCTTCTCTTCTTTATTATCTTCTCTCAACCTTCTACAATCACAAAGCCACTTGAACCCAATCTGCATAGGGAAGGATATTTGTGCGCACCTCGCTGGATCCTCCTTCCCCAAGCTAGTTTTAAGCACAAATCCTTCTTACAATCACTTGCACTTAGCTCTGCAAGTCTCAACATACACTATGCACAAAGACTTTGCAATCACATAGATAGAACTCTAGCACTTAACATATTCTCCCTCATTTATTACATCGCCTAGCCATCTATTTATACATTAAAAAATGGGCCTAAACATGGGTAAGCCCATGGGCTGATATCCCATACCCGTTACATAAACCCTAATCCCAAAAACTTCCTTAAAAAGGGGTCGAGATCCCGCTATCTCTTCTTCGACTTCCGCTCCACCTTTGACCAGTCTGTCGAAGTCCCAAAAGAGGTCAAACATGACCAAGGATCTCCAAAACTTGGTCAAGGGTCAACAGGAGGATATAGAGAGGGAGTGGATGTCAAAGTGTGAGGCATGGCGAGGAAAGGTCTAGGTCTAGGTCAAGGTATTGGTATAGGTATATGTCTTGACATGCCTTTCCAGTTCTAGTTCAAGGGAATTTATTTCCTTACCATGCCTTGCCTTGCAATGTACCACTCTTTTTAGTATGCGAGAGTGTGGGAGGGAGAGAGAGGAAGAAAAGGAGGTGAGGTATAGAGTGAGTGTGTTAGAGTGTGGGAGGTAGAGAGAGGAATATGTAGAGGGAAGATGTATAGGGAAGATAGAAAGTGTGTGTGTGAGAGAGTGTGGGTGGAAGAGAGAGGAAGAAAAAGAGGGGAGGTAGAGAGTGAGTGTGTTAGAGAGTGGGAGGGAGAGAGTGGCATACAAAGAGAGGATGTAGAGAGTGAGATTGTTAGAGTGTGGGAGGGAGAGAGCGGTAGACAAAGAGGGGAGGTAGAGAGTGAGTGTGTTAGAGTGTTAGAGTGTGGGAGGGAGAGATAGGGACACATAAAGGGGGGATAGAGAGTGTGGGAGGGATAGAGAGGGAGAAATAGAGGGGATATAGAAGTGTGTGTGTGAGAGTGTGGGAGGGAGAGAGAGGTAGACAAATAGGGGAGGTAGAGAGTGAGTGTGTTAAAGTGTGGGAGGGAGAGGGAGGAAGACATAGAGCGGGGATAGAAAGTGTATGTGAGATAGTGTGGGAGGGAGAGAGAGAAAAAAAAAGAGGGGAGGTAGAGAGTGAGTGTGTTAGAGTGTGGGAAGGAGAGTGTTAAGACCTAATATTGGCTCATTACCCCTTAATTGGGGCATATTACATTAGGATTTTATTTATGTCAGCTTTATTCCATTAGCTGTAATTATACCTCCTAGTCTCCTATATATACCAAGGAGACATCTTCATTTGGAATCATCATGGAATTAAACATTTATGTGGGAATAAGGAGGTTGCCCCCTCGAAGAGGCTTATTATATGAATTTCTCTCTTTTTCAAGACATTGAGTACTTATTCTGAGGTTTTTCTATGTTATATTCATATTGGGTTCCTAACATTTGGTATTAGAGCTCAAGGTCTTGGGGTTTCGCTACTACATCTGAGACACCATGGAATTTTCACTATAATTTGTTTTCTACAATGATTCAAAAGGAACGTATTGGAAGATATTTAGTAGATGGATCAAGGTACATTGGGTTAAAATTTCATCTCCTTAGGCCCTATACTTTCGAAGATACAACCTTTGTAAGATAGGGTTCTCGAATCATCCTGAATTGAGGCATTGCAGAATTTTTGCTATAAAATGTTTTTTGTAATGTTTCATACCCTAAAATCTGGAGGATAATGTAACAAATTAGTAAGGTATATTTGGTAGATATTTCAGCTTCTGGGTCATCTTAAATTTGTATATACACCCTGTGGAAGATAGGGTATCTGATTATTCCTATTGACTAGTCTCAAACAGGTGTTCCGGGTAAAACAATCATAAATTATTCCTAGAGTATCCAAATTGAGTGAGACTAGTTGCATTAAATAGTGGACAGCCTGTAGTAGTTCTAATATAAGTTTCAGAATTTTTTGTTCATTATTTTGTGTGTGCCAGGCTATACAAGTGAGATCTCATGAAAAGGCAAAAAATCAGCAAGTTGTGGGGAAGTTACCGTAAATTCCACTTGGCACATCCAATTTTTATCAGACCTGTGGCATTGAAGAGAAGAAATATTAGAGACCTACAAAATATAAAATTTCATACATAGTGTTGTTCCAGAGTCTATGCTTAAGGCTTTAAAAAGTAAAGTGTCTAGGCATACGAAAGTTAGTAAGATGTAGAAAGGGAGGAGGGTATACCTTCAGGAAAGGAAGCTAGGGTTGATTTCTAGGTTGTCGTTGTCTGGCTTCCAACTATTCCTAGATGTTTATATCCCTTTCAATTGCATCCCATGAACATTCAATCTCTACCCGGGTGTTAGCCGTTTTAAGTATGGTATCAAAGAGATTTAAAGTGATATGGGTTTGATCTGTCAAGCCGGGTTCAATATTGGGTTGTCTTACAATAGGGATAGTCATAGAGGAAAAGAAAATTTTAAAGAAAAATGAAAGTTTTTATGCTGTATCAATTTGATTTTATAAAAGAGAACATTAGAAATCAATATCAAAAGAAAAACGCAAACCAAAGGCCTTTTTCCGGAACTGTGTTATATTTGAAATAAATGGTGTATGAATTATGGGAAAAACATTAAGTTTTTTATAGAATAAGGCTCCTATCGAGAGAGAATATCACTTTGTAAACAAAAGAAGAAAATAAGATAAAAAATAGTCCGATGAAGTATAAAATATGACAACCTAAAGATTCACAGGTCTTGTACCTTCCAGTAGCCGATATAGAGGAAAAAATGTAAACAGTAGATAGCTAAATATTAATCACTGCAGTAGAAGTTTTACTAAATTGCAATGCAACCTTCATCAGATGTATATAAGTGAAATAAGAATGAATATGAAATAGTAGAGAGAAAAAACTCATAACACAGTAGTGACGGAATTAGGAATCTCTAGATTGCTTTGTATTAATTCTCGAAAAGAGGCAATCTCTATTACAATCAATCAAAAAGGTCCAGCCTTTTTTCTTTCTTCGAAATGTATATTTATGCAAATTTTTATGTGCTGGAATCTCAATAGTTCCATAGGTTTTCAGTTACAATCAAAGGATTCGAAATGTTTCGTTTATTTATCTTTGTTTTCATTTGGTACCCAAAACCTGCCTCTTTGCATGCTCCGTGCAAATAACACACTTCTCCACCAACCGTGATATCAACTTAGATGGATCCGCTTGATTATTTGCCTCAAAAATATAGCAGTCTTTCATCAATAGCGAAAACTTTCCTTCCACCTGTTGATCTTTGGCATTGATAGAGCATAACAACATACTTGGTTTAATTAGCCATTTGTCTATTTGCACTATGTCAGTTTGAGTTATTTGTGATATTTTGACTAATTCTCTTTCTTCATTTTCCTTGATATTTAGCATATATTTAGCTCTATTGATCTGACCTAGTATCTCCATGCCACTTTCACCATCGGAACCCAACCAAATCTCACTTAACAAACCGAAAATTTCTTCGCAATATTTCCTTAGATTCATAGCTTGTCGTTTGCCTTTGGATATATTTTGCTCCCATTCTTTCAACAAGATATTACCCCTGGTCTACTCTGCGATGGGAAAACTAGAACTACTACTTGTTTCCCTTCTTGTTGTGGCTATAATAGCCTCCTGGAAAGCCACCCGAGTTGTTCTGGCTTCCATTTCTTTAAGAGAGAGGTTTTCAAACATCTGATCAATGAGTTGGAAGCTGCATTGAATTGTTTATACTTTAAGAAGCAGACCCTGTTGTGCCGCCGATAACCTTTTTCTGATCTCTATTTCTTGGGATTGAAATATCCTGATATTGATTACTTGGCTTTCGACGAATTCTAGTTTGGCCCAAAACTAGTCTATCAATTCTCCCTGGTGGCTTATCTGAGTCTGACTCATCTGAACCATTAATTGTGTCTGTTCAAGATTGTATTTAAGCCGCTCAATTTATTTTTGATCTTCTATTCTTTCTTACTCTAAAGTCCCACTTGCCTGATCTTTAGCAGCAGCCTCTGGTGTAGTGAGTTTAGCCTCTAGCGTCTTGATCAAACAATTTTTTCATTTTAACTAATCTTTTAGGGTCCCGACTGAATATTGGTTCACCGTGGCGAAAGCCCCCAATGTTCCTGCTATTTGCGTCACGAATTCTTCTTTCTTCATATTTCTCCCATCAGTTAAAATTTTAAATTTCTTAGAGACAACACCTGCCTCTTGGTAGAGTTCTTGTCTCACAACCACTTTCTTCTTCTTATCGAAGAGGGATTCATTCAGAGGTAGCTCTTCTACTGATATAGGTGTCAATTTTTCACCCAAAATCCAACCTGCGTCCGGGATCTCCTTTGCAGATTGTAGGGGGGTAATTGAGGTGATGGGATTGTTGACCTGTTTAGAATATTTCCTGGGACTAATGACCGAAGTTGGCTTGCTTGGAGGATCGGAAGCCTCGACTTCCTGTTTCAGGCCCCCATCTTGTTCTTCTTTATCCTGTTGTTCTTCTTGGCTAGGTGCTGAATATTTGGAGCCTTCGACCTTTGTTTTCTACACCTCTACGGTCGTTGGATTCTCAACCCGTAATACTGGAGGAAGGCAACTCTGCCTATGCTCTTGGAATCTGACAACATCAACCCTCTCTTCGAGCAACAAGGCTTATATTCAAGACAAAACCTCGTCATAAGATTTTTCTCCTTGGAAAATATCATTATGAGGCCAATTCTTGTGCTCAAATATTTTAAGCCCATAGCTGGCCAAATGATTACTCACGACCCTGTGTGGATCGTGTTTCTTGAATTCAATGTGAACCAAATTGATATCTTCTAGGGTTGCTGCCATGACCTTTGCATGCCCGAAGTGTAATAATGAATAGGTGCTTAAATGAATAGGAAAAGGTGGCCATACCTTTTTTGAAAACCCTTTCAGTTCTTTAGTTATACCGCCAATTACGGTTTGCCTAGCAATCTCACGACAAGCCATCCTGTTTGGGTATAAGTAAGGGTAAGGCATGCAGAGGGATGGAAGTACCAAAAACCTTGATGTATGAAAATTATTTCTCCATGTACCAATCGACCACTCTGCTTAAATGTACCGTGATGCTATCCGATATCCTGGGTGGCGGATTACCGAAGATGGCAACATTCATCAGTACCATTACCCAGTTGAAGATTTCCTATAGGAAATCCAAATCCTTTTCCTCCCAAAGTTTAGAATGGTATACATGGAATGGCTCAGCATCCAATGGAGCCCAACTCCAATTCATCAAGGGAAAAGCCATCATGGAACATACTGTGTCCATGAGGTATGCAGACATAAAAAATGAAGCAACTTTCCTGCTCTCTTTCTGCATCCGATATTATGTAATCTGACTGGTCAAACTATCTAATAACATTTTGGCCTAGTCGAAAGAAGAGCCTTCTGCTACTATGTACATCAAAGGCACCCATGGGAGGAAAAAATGTGTGGTGTCTTCCCTCCCGT
Source organism: Picea sitchensis (assembly GCA_010110895.2). NCBI lineage: Eukaryota > Viridiplantae > Streptophyta > Pinopsida > Pinales > Pinaceae > Picea > Picea sitchensis. Next base: position 34,942 of record SNQJ01S0113423.1, read on the forward strand.
ACAATCTACAGGTCATCATCACTACGTATTTGAACTATGGTTCCAAAGAAGATATGGAATAAATTCCATTGTTGTCTACCCTGAACTTTGCTAGGTGTGAGACCCAATCCTTGATCAGATCAGATAAAATTTTCCCGTATTGCTCGCATTCCTTCTGTTTAAAACCCTCTAGAAACTCTGCATTCTATGTGAAGTCCGACGTGGGAGGTAACTTGTACATCGTCTGTAATTTTTCTGGTCTAAAGGTCCCAACAGTGACCTTTTTCTCACTGATGATGGTTATGGTAGGGATGTCTACATGATCTATCACCCATCGGATCATGTCATATTAAGGAAGAAGGCGTGGCCTTGCCGCTACTTTGTGCATCTCTACCTGGACGATGATCTTGTATTTGGTAGTCATGTCATCTTTCTCGTTATCACTAGAATCGTCCAAACAGTTCACTAACTCTGATTGCAAAACCTCTGAGACGTATGACCAGGTTTGTTTGGAATCAACGCTTCGAGGTGAAGTATCCAAAACATTATCAGAACCTTGTCCTGAAACCTCAATGCTTGCCTTGGATTCTTTTCGCAGGGCCATGAAAGGGAATTGTAACTTAGCTCTTCTGCAATAAAAATGCATATACATATAGAAGTTAGCTTACTGAGAAAAACTTCTCTGTGCGGGATAGAAATGAACTTTATGAATAAAATAGGAAGAAAAAGATATATATCTTCGATCATTTAACATATCGATGTCCTTATGAACAGAACAGCCCAATCCTATTTAGATAGAGATTTTGCCAATTAAATCCATATCCTTACTTTGTCGTTTCACCTTGTTTCCAATTAATGCCATAAAATTCCACGGTTTGTGGCACCAGCTGGTGCAAGGAACATTTGAAATTACCTCATAAATTGCACATTATTATCATTTTCATTAAACATTGATTATGTTGGCTTGGCTTCCTTAATCCGGATTTAAATCAAAATTTCGGCGTTCGCCGTATCGAGACTTTTAACTCTAACCTTTCGAGCCTCTAAAATCTGAGATTGAGATGATTAGATTTAATTAAGCGAGGACATAACCAGATTAAGTGTTTTATTAATCATGTTTTAATTTCTATCGTGAGTTTGTGTCTTGGGGATTAGAGGGTATAGTTTCCTGGAGGAATGTATGCCGAGTCACGAAATCCCGAGAGGCTTTAACCATGGTCAAAACTACACACTCTGGACATTAACCTGGGTTACTTATGTGAGGATCTCACGGCTTCGTCTTTCAGGGTTATGACGGTAATTTTTAGGAGGGAGTGAACGCCGAGACGCGAAATCCCGACAACACTTGAATGGGGTTTGAAGAACTTTACCCCCAACTTTCCCCTGAGGTAAGCTTTTAAAACTTTTCACAACCTCCCACATCGGGGTTTGTAAATCTTGTGACTTGTGACCCCTGAAGAGAAATATTCCGAGGTACCAAAAGTAAGGACTTTCGTTTAACAATATAAAGTGGTAAGTTATGAAACAAAACATCCCTCGCTATTTCGCATGTCGAGACTAATGAGATTTTCAGTAGGTAAATGCCGCAAAGTGAAAAAGAAATAAAAAACCAACATTTGACCTTAAAAAATACATTTAAATCAGTTGAAAAAGGAGGATCCAACATAGGCTCCAACTAGGGATGTCGTCTTCTTGCAAGACGGGAAGAACAGTAGACCACGTGCCTGTATTGGGTAAATGGAGTCATTTGCTTCACTTCTGCTAAACTTCCTTTAGGGAAAAAATAAACAGAGGGAATAAGAGATCTTGTCTTTCACTTCCAAAAAGATTTTAAATACTCACTATGTTTCATACTCAACTATAGTCCCTTTCACAACTTTCTCTTTCTCTTTACTAAATTTAGGTCTTCATTAAGACAAATCAAAATAGTTCTAGGAAATCCAACAGATCTTGTAACATTTGGCCTACATCCAACAAAATTTATTACATGTTTTTAATTGGGGAGTCATGTCCGGGATTAGGATGAGGATCCAGTCTCGAGAAAGTTGATTACTAGAGTAGAGTGAAAATCATGTATAACAGCCTTACAGACATCTCAGATATTGCTTCACCACCAGCGGGCCTGTTCAGTACCCCGGTGAAGTTATCTGCCCCTTTTTTACTGAATTTCCTTTCACCACTTCGGGATGCATTTGAATGTTGAGATGAGGGCAATCATTTTTTAATTTCCTTTCATCGTCTCTTTAGACTAGATGTACAATTAGATATGACTTTCTTTTCACCATCTGTCTTATAATTTTCTTTTTAGAACACGAAGTGGGGGCAATCAGTTTGTATGAGGGGTGATATTTGTATAATATATTGCAATGGAGGTCTGTTAAATTACTTTGATTTCTCG
>SNQJ01S0113423.1:37398-50522 GCA_010110895.2 Picea sitchensis
AGGGGTTTTCTTTAGAGCAAGCCAGCAATCCTTTGAAACTGTTGGAAAACCCAAAATAGTCAGGATCCACCTACACATAAATTTCTTAGTAAGAGACTGAGGAGTTGTGAAGACCATCTTCATTTCCAAAATATGCTTTACATCTTTCAAAATTAAAACATGATCTCTTCCCCTATGTATATAAATCTGGAAAGGTACTTGGATTTTTAAGAAGATAAAAGTGAAGACCAGAAGAAAGGTGACAGACAGACTTTTGTACACTGAGGAGCAGGGGTCGAAAAATAAAACCTCTTTTTGAAAACCCTTTCCCAGAGATGCTTTAATTATCTATCACTCACCTTTATTTTAAGTTAACTTCTTAGGACCCAGAGCAAGTAATTGTTCTTTTTAATAACGACTAAGTGAAAACATTAGATTGATGGGACCTTTACGGGGCTTAGGAGACCTTTGCTTTCTTAAAGAACAAAATTCTCGTGAGTTTATACCTTTACCTTACCATTTTGAAACAACCGAAAACCTTTTCTATCACCTGATTTCAGTGAATTCAGCCTCCGATACATGACTTTCTGTTTTCTCCTTTCACTCGTTTAGGTCGCAAGACGAAATCCTGTAAAATACGAAGAGTGTCCCTTAAAAGAGTTGAATGTATTTGAAAATTGCGTATCTCTATTTATACTGACCTAATTAATTTAAAATTAAAACTTACCTGAAGGGAATCATGAAATAGAAAGAAAATACAAACCGGTATATACAATGGAAATCCTTTGAGAACCAATTATTTCATGTAGTGTTTTAGATAACGCCCATTGACAGGGGCGTTGAAAATTTTACCATCCAAATTTTCTAATAAAAAGTAATTTTTTCCTTCGGAAGTTGTCACTCTAAATGGTCCATACCAAATATGATCGAATTTACCATGTTTAGTTGAATCTTCCTTCCTAGCATCCCATCTTAAGACCAAATCACCTAGAAGAAACTCTCTGTCTTTTGTCTTATGGTCAAATAACGTTTTCATGTCGTCTTGATATTTTTGCAATCTTTCGTCCACCTTGACCCTGTGCTGTTGCAATTCGATCAACTGATTTATTCTCCTTGTGACATGGTTTGGTTCTTCTTTCTCATATTGCCATAGTTTCATTACGTGAAGTTCCAAGTTTATAGGTAATACCATGTCAGTCCTGTATACCATCTGGAAAGGAGAAATGCCGATGGATTTTTTTGTGCCAATCCAATTTGCCCATAGTGCATATTTTAAATGTACATGCCATGATCTATTATTCTCATTCAATACTTTCTTAATTATGTTGATCAGACTCTTGTTCGAAGACTCGGCCAGTCCATTTCCTTGGGGATAATATCTCGTAGAATGGATGAGTACAATATTGTATTTTTGGCAAAAACTGATCATAGCCATAGATTTAAAAGACTGTGCATTATCTGTTACTATCTTTCGGGGGCAGCCAAATCTAGATAAAATATTTTCTTCTAGGAAATCTATTACCACCAAATCTGTATCCCTCCTGGTAGGAATAGCCTCTACCCATTTAGTAAAGTAATCTGTGGCGGTTAGGATCCATTTTTGTTGAGCGCTGGAATGGGGGTTAATTTCACCTATAAAATCCAGTCCCCACTGCTAAAAAGGAGCCTCTGTTTTGACTGGAACTAAAGGTAATGATGGGATTTTATGCTTTCCTGTGAACAGTTGGTAAGGGTCACAAGCCTTGACTTTGGCATTTACATCCGAGAAGATTTTAGGCCAATAATACCCTACCCTTAGGATTTTATAAGCTGTTTCTCTCCAAGCATGATGTCCCCCACACACTCCTTCATGAAATTCACTTATGACCTCCTTTGTTTCAGATTCAACCAAACAAACCAACAGGAAACCAAGTGGGTCCTTCCAAAACAATTTACCCTGAGATATACAGTATTTTAACGCATGTAGTTTTAGTGTTCTGGCTTTGGATGGAGATAAATCACTTGGGCACTTTAAAGTCAGTAGGTAGGATACTATGTTTTTGTACCAGTTGGAGGATGTAAACTTCTCTTCGATTCTGACTTCACTTGTTTTCTCTTAGAGCTCATTCATATCTTCATCTTCTCCACATCCATGTATGTTATTTATGCTGAGGGCTCTGAAATTCGATTCAGCTAAGAGTTTAGCCAAACCTTGACCCTTTATCATCTTCGTCGGCTTTATTTCCAAATCAAATTCTTGAATTTTTGCGAGCCACCATCCCCTTCTGCCATCACTGTCAGGCTACACTAAAATGTCTTTTACAGAGCTAGTAGGTACATATGCGTTTATCTTGGAATGCAATACGTAAGTCCTAAAAGCCTTTAATTCCTTTACCATAGCATATGATTGTTTTTCCATGATATCATATTTTAGTTCCACGTCTCTGAGACTTTTGCTAAAAAAGGCTATCGGTTGTTCGAAATCTTCCTCATTTTTCTGGAGGAGCACCGCAGCAATAGTGTGCTCAGACGCGAATGAGAAAATGAGAAAATCCTTTAGATAGTCAGGGCTTGCCAGTACATGTGCCTCGCTTATAACCCTCTTAATACATGAAAACGATTCTTTGGCCTCTACTGTCCATTTTACCTCATTGTTTTTCTTTAACATACCAGTGATTAATTTCACAATTTCAGTGAAGTTTGGAATAAACCTTCTCAAAAAGTTTATCTTTCCTAAGAATGACTGGATTTTCTTTACATTTCTAGGAATATTTATTGTGTCTATAGCTTGAACCCTGTTGGGATGAATTTTAATTCCGTCTCAGGACACAATATGGTCTAGGAGTTTACCTTCTCGCATGGCAAAGTGAGACTTTTTAGGGTTTAAAGACAGACCGAACTTGCGACATTTTTCGAAATTCTATTTGAGATGTATTAAATGATCTTCATCAGACTTAGAAAAAATGGTTAGATCATCGAGGTAGATAACTACAAACTTGTCTCTTTCTCCAATGAAAGCGATATCCATAGCACGCTGGAAAGTGACACCTGCATTCATTAGACCAAAAGGCATTTTATCATACATGAATGTACCCCAGGGTGTAGTGAAAGATATTTTTTCTTTATCTTGTTCATTTACAACAATTTGATTATACCCAGAGAAACCGTCGATCATAGACATCCTATTTGCTCTGACTACCTTTTCTAAGACGTGATCCATTTTAGGTAAAGGATAGTTGTCTTTTAGGGAAGATTTATTCAAATTTTTGAAATCAACACACAGTCTAATTTCTCCACTTGTTTTTCTAACCGGGACCAGATTTGCCACCTAATCAGAGTATCTCAGTGGTACTATTATTTTCACGTCTAAAATCTTCTTGACTTCTCTTTTGACTACGGGTAATAAGATAGGGTTTATTTTTCTAAGATTTTTCCTAAACGGTTTGATACCAGGTTTCAGAGGTCTCTTGAGTTTGATCACAGTAGTGTTGTAAGTCCTAAGCTCTTCATAAGACCAAGTGAAAACATCTTTATATCATGTAAGCAAATCTTTATACTTACTTTTCACCTCAGGAGGAAGATACTTTGATATTTTCACCATCCTGGGTTCTTCTTTTGTCCCTATATTTCAATCTTCGACCTCTTCTTGTTGGGGTTGAAGAGTAGATTTTAAAGGCATGTCATTTTGTTTGAAAAGTCTCTCCAGGGGGATTAGTCCCTTTGGAATCTGTTTATTTTTTAAAACTAACATGTGATGGTTGGAAATTTTTTCTCGGAACTCCTGAGGGTCTTCTCCTTCTTGCATGATCCACATGTGATCATTTTGATTCTCTTGATCGATGTGAGTTTCAAAAAAGTCACCCATTGCTTCGAGGAACTTTCTGATCTGTTTGTCATCTTCGAAAACCTACCAGTGTTGTATGTTGTTCGGGATGGATGGTCTGTGCCTTACCTCTATATGGTATTTTAATTTAAAATCTATGGGGGGAGCGAAAGTTGAGGCTTCCTTGGCTAACAAATCGGCCTGTAAATTTTCAGTGTGTGGTATGAAGTGGATATTTACAGATGAGAAGAAATTTTCCATTAGATCCCAAGCACAATTTCTATACGCTCTCAATCTCGGGTGTTTGGCCTAGTATTGTCGATTTGACTATCAACTCAACGTCTCCATATACTTCTAGGTTCTTTATGTTAAATTTCTTGGAAGCTTCCAATCCTAATACTAAGGCTTCATATTCACATACATTGTTAGTGTAGTCTATATCCCATTGAAGCCTATAAGAAAAAGGGACAACAAACCTATTCTCAGGTGCCACAAAAAGTACTCTTGCACCGACTCCTTCACATGACAGAGCACCATCAAAAAACATTTTCCAGATCCATGTACTATGCATATTTTATGAATCTTTCTCGTCTATGTAGTTTTCTTCTGTGCAACTATCTATACCATAATCAAAAGACAAAATACAATTTCCTAGATCTTGATCAACAATGTAAACATGAAAATTGTTAGGATTCCGAGGATAACTCATGGTATAGGCTAACCTCATTTCCCTGTATAACCTAGTAAGTTGCCCACCAAATACAAGAATTGTGGCATAAGTCATGTCCAGTTGAAGGGATCCCCCAAGTTTGGCTCCCCATGACCTGATAATAGTAATCCATATTTTGGGGGGATATCAACAATAAATACATCCATCAGAACACTTTTGACTGGGACCTGTGCAAGGGTGACTACTAAATCTTTTATCATACCTAAGCACTTGACTCTTCTTGAATCAAAAGAGTAGAGATCTCCATAAGGTCGGGTGATATCGAGGCCTAGTCTATCCATAATAGCTTTGGGCATCACATTATGTGAAGCTCCAAAATCTAGCATGCAGTTATGCAACAATCAATCATGCACATTTAGGGTGATGTAGAAAGGGGAAACAGTGTCTCTAGCGCCCTCGAAATGTGGACCGAAAGTGATATTTGGCTTGTCATCTTCCAAATTTATCACGTCGGATTGGCTTTCTTGGTTTGAAAAACCTATCACTTTGGTCATCTATTTACGATATGCAGGATTCTTTGCTAATTCAACCAGGGGGATAGGTATTTTGATTCTATTTATCTCATTTTCAAAGCTAAAACCGCCACCACCTTTTGTCTGTTTCTCTGGTTGAAATCTCAGACTCTCTCTTCTCCAACTTATTTGTCTGAGCTGATTTATTACTTGTGATCTTAATTACCGGTGTTTGTGTATCAGACATATTGATCTCCTTTGTTTGGGTCTCAACCTCCTTCATCTTTGTATCCAATAAGTCAGTCCCTTTAGGTGTTTCAGTCTCCTTTGGGGTGGGCACATATACTTCACCTCTAGGGAGAATTTTCCTGGGTTGAGAAATCAACGTGGAATTGTTTTTAGACCTCAGGTTATACCTAGGTTGGACTTCAACCATTATTGAATCAATTACTTCTTGATGATCTGAGACATTTGTGTTGTTTATGTCATCCTCTGCATCTGAGGGTTGTTGTGTGCTTAAATACTTCTCATAATCTTCTTTAGTTATATAAGGTTGAGTGCAATCGTCACCCAGATTTGTGACATCTTCTTCCAGACCTTCAAAATATTCCAGATCATTCTCTCCTATAAAATTTTCATTTTTTAAAGGGGTTTGAATTTTCTAATCTTCATTTTTAGTCTGTCTTTGTGGATTTTGAAGGTTGGGGTTTCTCCTGAATTTTGTTTTAACGAAAGGATCAGTTTTCAATTGATCCAGTTCCATCCTAGAAATTTTATTCGACAATTCCTTGATTATCCTGGTCATATCATCCATTTTGTCGTCTGTAGATCTATTAGATCCTTAGGGTCCTGCTTGTTCCCTAAAATGTCTATTTTCTCTGTTCCCCATTTCTATCTTATCTTTCAACTTACCAGAGGCCATCATGTTAGACTCAATTTCCACAACATCATCCTGCATTTGGGTTAAGGTAGCCCCCCACCTTTCTCTTAAGAGAAGGGTGAAGTCAGGTTCGAAAGCTCCTCTGAAGGTTACTTTGGCTGTAGGTTGGGAGGGTTTGACCTCGACTGGGATATTATTATATAGTTTATTAAATCTTTGGACGAATTCCATAACTATTTTTGAATTCCTTTTCTTTAAAGATCCGAACTCGGTTAGATAATATAAGTGGTCTTTTCTCTCACCCCATTGTCTAAGAAAGGCATCTTCTAAGGCATCGTAAGATAGGATAGACCCTATGGATAGGCTTCGAAACCAGGTTCATACCTATCCTTCAAAGGTTTGCACAAATAATCTTGAATAAACGTGTTCATGTTCCAGACCTAGAATATCAACGAATTGATCGAAGAAATTTATATGTTCCGCTGCAGTTAAGTCCCCTTCCCCTGCGAATTTTGGTAAATTTTTTATATAATTTTCAGGAAGGTCATGAAGAGGCACAGGTAGAACTAAAGGTGCATATATTGCAGCAACTTTAGTGAAAACTTTGGGGGGCGGGGGAGGTTCTTGGCCCCCCGCTCCTCCTCCGGCGGACACCATTGGTACTACCTAACGAGGATAGGGTGTGTTATATAGGGGGTTCTGGAAGACTAAAAATGGACTCTTAGCTTCTCTGGGAGATGAGTGAACAGAGACGTGAGGACTTAGCTCTTCGGATTTGCAGGAGACGTAATCAGGGTATCCCACGGGTGTGATATTTGAATATATAGTATAATATTCGAGACTTGGTGAGGTAGGGAAGTCTAAAAGGAGAGTCGGCGAGATATCAACTACTAATAAATTTACTGTCAGGTTTTTACCTTTGTGTCCAACAAAAGTTTTAAGAAGGATTTCACTTTTAACCACAGAGCTAAATAAAAATGAATTAGTGGTTTCGGGAGGTGTACTATGTGAATTTGAAGGTTCACAAGAACTTTTGGTCTTGGGCTGTGGGTATTTAAGATGATAGACTACAATAGTCGGCTTAAGAGAACCTCTAGCTTTTAGTATTTTTTCAGGCTCTGAAACAGGCGTGGTCTGCTTGTTCTCTAGGTTTTGTCTGGTATTCCTTCGACTGGATGCTATCTTACTTATACGTAGAGTCGCCAAGTGAAAGATAATAAAAGCCTTTAGAAATTGCTCACTCTTTGTTCACTATCAAAGGGTGAAACTTGAAAATATGTCATTCTTCCCAGGGAAAATATTTTGTAACTTTGTCCCCGACAACGACGCCAAAAAGATGTTGTTCCAGAGTCTGTATTTAAGGCTTTAAAAAGTACAGTGTCTAGGCATCCAAAATTTAGTAATATGTCGAAAGGGAGGAGGGTATACCTTCGGGAAAGGAAGCTAGGGTTGATTTCTAGGTTGTCATTGTCTGGCTTCCAATTGTTCCTGGATGTTTATATCCCTTTCAATTGCAGCCCATGAACTTTCAAGTTCTACCTGGGTGTTAGACATTTTAAGTATGGTATCAAAGAGATTTAAAGCGATATGGGTTTGATCTGTCAAGCCGGGTTCAATATTGGGTTGTCTTACAACAAGGACAGTCATAGAGGAACAATTTTTTTTAAAGAAAACCGAAAGTTTTTATGCTGCATGAATTTGATTTTATAAAAGAGAACTTTAGAAATCAATATCAAAAGAAAAATGCAAACCAAAGGCCTTTTTCCGGAACTGTGTTATATTTGAAATAAATGTTGTATGAATTATGGGAAAAACATTAAGCTGTTTATAGAATAAGGCTCCTATCGAGAGAGAATCTCACTCTATAAACAGAAGAAGAAAATAAGATAAAAAATAGTTCGATGAAGTATAAAATATGACAACCTAAAGATTCATAAGTATTGTACCTGCTAGTAGCCGATACAGAGGAAAAACTGTAAACAATAGATAGCTAAATATTAATCACTACAGTAGAAGTTTTACTAAATTGCAATGCAACCTTCATCGGATGTATATAAGTGAAATAAGAATGAATATGAAATAATAGAGAGAACAAACTCATAACACAGTAGTGACGGAATTAGGAATCTTCGGATTGCTTTGTATTAATTCTCGAAAAGAGACAGTCTCTATTACAATCAATCAAAAAGGTCCAGTCTTTTTTCTTTCTTCGAAATGTATATTTATGAAAATTTTTATGCGTTGGAATCTCAATAGTTCCATAGGTTTTCGGTTACAATCAAAGGAGTGGAAACGTTTCATTTCTTTATCTTTGTTTTCATTTGGTACCCGAAACCTGCCTATTCGCATGCTCCATGCAAATAATGCACTTCTCCACCAGTCGTGATATCAACTTAGATGGTTCTGCTTGATTATTTTCCTCAAAAATATAGTAGTCTTTCATAAATAGTGACAACTTCCCTTCCACTTGTTGATCTTTGGCATGGATAGAGAATAACAACATACTTGGTTTAATTAGCCATTTGTCTATTTGCACTATTTCTGTTTGAGTTATTTGTGATATTTCAGCTAATTCTCTTTCTTCATTTTCCTTGATATTTAGCATATATTTAGCTCTATTGATCTGACCCAGTATCTCCATGCCACTTTCACCATCGGAACCCAACCAAATCTCACTTAACAAACTGAAAATTTCTTCGCAATATTTCCTTAGCTTCATAGCTTGTTGTTTGCCTTCAGATATATTTTGCTCCCATTCTTTCAACAAGATATTTCCCCTGGTCTACTCTACGATGGGAAAACTAGAACTAATTCTTGTTTCCCTTCTCGTTGTGGTTATAATAGCCTCCTGGAATGCCACTGGAGTTGTTCCGACTTCCCTTTTTTTAACAGAGAGGTTTTCCAACATCTGATCAATGAATTGGAAGTTGCTTTGAATTGTTTCTACTTTAATAAGCAGACCCTGCTGCACCGCCGATAACCTTTTTCTGATCTCTATTGTTTGGGATTGAAATATCCCGATATCGATTACCTGTCTTTCGATGAATTCTAGTTTGGCCCGAAACTGGTCTATCAATTCTCCTTGCTGGCTTATCTGATTCTGACTCATCTGAACCATCAACTGTGTCTGTTCAAGATCGGCTTTAAGCCGTTCAATTTCTTTTTGATCTTCTATTCTTTCTTGTTGTAAAGTCGCACTTGCCTGATCTTTAGAAGCAGCCTCTGCTGTAGCTAGTTTAGCCTCTAGCATCTTGATCAAATGATTTTTTTGTTTTAGCTAATATTTTAGGGTCCCAACTAAATATTGGTTCGTTGTGGAAAAATCCCCCAATGTTCCTGCTATTTGCATCACGAATTCTTCTTTCTTCATATTTCTCCCATTAGTTAAAATTTTAAATTTCTTAGAGACAACACCTACCTCTTGGTAAAGTTCTTGTCTCACAACCACTTTCCTCTTCTTATCGAAGAAGAATTCATTCGGAGGTAGCTCTTCTACTGATATAGGTGTCAATTTTTCACCCAAAATCCAACCTGCGTCCGAGATCTCCTTTGCAGACAGTAGGGGGGTAATGGAGGCGATATGATTGTTGACCTATTTAGAAGATTTCATGGGATTAATGACTGAAGTTGGCTCGTTTGGAGGATCGGAAGCCTCGGCTTCCTGTTTCGAGCCCCAACTTGCTCTTCTTTATCTTGTTGTTCTTCTTGGCCGGGTGCTGAATCTTTGGAGCCTTCGGCCTTTGTTTTCTGCACCTCTACAGTCGTTGGATTCTCACCCTCTAATACTGGAGGAAGGCAACTCCGCCTATGCTCTTGGAATCTGACAACATCGATCCCCTCTTTGGGCGACATGGCTTGTATTCAAGCCGAAAACTCGTCATAATATTTTGTGCCTCGGAAATTATCATCATGAGGCGAATTCTCGTGCTCAAATCTTTTAAGGCCACAACTAGCCAAATGATTACTCACGACCCTATGTGGATCATGTTTCTTTAATTCTATGTGAACCAACTTTATATATTCTAGGGATGTTGCCTCGGCCTTTGCATGCCCAAAGTCTAATAATGAATAGGTGCTTAAATGAATAGGAAAAGGTGGCCATACCTTTTTTGAAAACCCTTTCAGTTCTTTACTTATACCACCAATTACGGTTTGCCTGGCGATCTCACGACAAGACAGCCTATCGGGTATAAGTAAGGGTAAGGCATGCAGAGGGACGGAAGCGCCGAAAACCCTGATGTATGGAAATTCTTTCTCCATGTACCAATCGACCACTCTGTTTAAATTTTCCATGATGCTATCCGATATCCTGGGTGGTGGATTACCGAAGATGACAACATGCATCGGTACCATTACCCAGTTGAAGATTTCATATACGAAATACAAAGCCTTGTCCTCCCAAAGTTTAGAATGGTATACATGGATTGGCTCAACATATGATGGAGCCCAGCTCCAATTCATCAAGGGAAAAGGCGTCATGGAACATACTGCGTCCATGACGTATGTGAACATAAAAAATGAAGCAGCTTTCCCGCTCTCTTTCTGCTTCCGATATTCTGTAATCTGACTAGTTAGAATATCTGATAACATTTTGGCCCAGTCGAAAGAAGAGCCTTCTGCTACTGTGTACATCAAAGGCACCCATGGGAGGAAAACATGCATGGTGTCTTCCCTCCTGTACAATCTACAGGTCATCATCGCTATGTATTTGAACTTTGGTTCCAAAGAAGATATGGAATAAATTCCATTACTGTCTTCCCTGAACTTCGTTGGGTGTGAGACCCAATCCTTGATCAAATCAGATAAACTTTTCGCGTATTGCTCACATTCCTTCTGTTTAAAACCCTCTAGAAACTTTGCATTGTATGTGAAGTCTGACATGGGAGGTAACTTGTACATCGTCTGTAAGTTTTTTGGTCTAAAGGTCCCAACAATGACCTTCTGCTCATTGATGATGGTTCTGGTAGGGATGTCTACATGATCTAGTGCCCATCGGATCATGTCATATAAGGCAGAAGGAGTGGCCTGGCCGCTACTTTGTGCATCTCTTCCTGGATGATGATCTTGTATTTGGTAGTCATGTCATCTTTCTTATTGTCACTAGAATCGTCTGAACAGTTCACCAACTCATATGGAATCAACTCTTCAAGGTGAAGTATCCGAAACATTATCAGAACCTTGTCCTGAAACCTCAGTGCTTGCCTTGGAGTCTTTTCACGGGGCCATGACAGGGGATTGTAACTTAGCTCTTCTACAATAAAAATGTGTATACATATAGAAGTTAGCTTACTGAGAAAAACTTCTCTGTGTGGGATAGAAATGAACTTTATGAATAAAATAAGAAGCAAAATATCTATATCTTCGACCATTTAACATATCGATGTCCTTACTAATAGAATGGTCCAATCATATTTAGATAGATATTTTGGTAATAAAAACCATATCCTTACTTTTTCGTTTCGCCTTGTTTCCAATTAATGCCATAAAATTCCACGGTTCGTGGCACCAGCTGGTGCAACGAACATTTGAAATTACCTCGTAAACTATGCATTATTATCATTTACATTAAACATTGATTATGCTAGCTTGGCTTCCTTAATCAAGATTTAAATCAACATTTCGGCGTTTGCCGTATTGGGACTTTCAACTCTAACCTTTCGAGCCTCTAAAACCTGAGATTGCAATGATTAGATTTAATTAAGCAAGGACGTAACCAGATTAAGTGTTTTATTAATCATGTTTTAATTTATATTGCGACTTCGCGGCTCGGGGCTTCGAGTGTATAGTTTCCAGGAGGAATGTATGCCAAGTCGTGAAATCCCGAGAGGCTTTAACCATGGTCAAAACTACACACTCTGGACATTAACCCGGGTTACTTATGTGAGGATCTCACGGCTTCATCTTTCGTGGTTATGACTGTAATGTTTTAGGAAGGAGTGAACACCAAGATGAGAAATCCTGACAACACTTGAATGGGGTTTAAAGAATTTTACCCCTGGCTTTCCCCTGAGATAAGATTTTAAAACTTTTCACAACCTCGCAGATCGAGGTTTGTAAATCTTGTGACCTGTGACCCCCGAAGAGTGATATTCCGAGGTACCAAAAGTAAATACTTGTGTTTAATGATATAAAGTGGTAAGTTATGAAACATAACATCCCTCGCTATTTCGCATGTCGAGACTACTAAGATTTTCAGTAGGTAAATGTCGCGAAGCGAAAAAGAACTCAAAAACCAACATTTGACCTTAAAAAATACATTTAAACCAGTTGAAAAAGGCGGCTCCAACACTCAGAAGGGCCAAAATTTTGGAGATACAATAAAAGGAAGATTGTCTAGCAAAACCACCTCAAAATCAAGGTTTAGAGTGATACCTGGCCAACATGCCACAAAAAAAGGGAACTTCTACACCAAATAAGCCTCCAGACAATCCTATTTGAAATCTTGATGAAGGTGAAGAAATGCATAGGGAAATAAATGATTTAAAAAAGAAGACAGTAACAAAAGATGAACTACAAGAGATGGAAGCTAAGTTGGAGGGAAAGATGGATGGTTTAAAAGAGGAGATCTTGGAAGTATTGAAAAATCTCGTAATAGAGAGGACACCTGAAAGTGAAAATGTATCCCATGAAATTCATGATGAGGACACAAGGAAGGTGAATCAAGAATGGAGAAATTCCAAATTTGGGTTGAAGACCAACCACGTTCCTAAGATCGATATGAGGAATTTTGATGGAAAGGACCCTATCACATGGATACTTTATATGGAGCAATTCTTTGATCTACATAATGTGCCACATACACAAAAGCTACGAATTGCTTCTTTATATTTAGAACCCAATCAATTTGTATGGTATCGCTCGCTTTGTTCTCGCAAACCACTCGTCACTTGGAAAATTTTCATGGAAGAAATGATAGCACACTATGAGGGTACAAGGAGAAATACCTTATTTAGCCAATTGATAAATCTCAAGCAAAAGGGTTCAGTTACCGAGCACATTCAGAACTTCCAAAGATTGAATATAAAGGTAACAGATATTCCAGATGAGCACTTGATTGGTGTATTCATAGGAACTTTAAAGGATAACATTCAACATGAGGTTCTCCTTTGTGAACCCAAATCATTGGAGAATGCATTTAAGGTGGCAAGAAATGTTGAAAGTAAAAATATGGTTATGGCTACTAGAAGGACCAATCCTAACATCTATAGAGATAATAATGCTCCTTCTTCTAAAACACCTCAACCTACAAGGTTGACACCTCAACAATTGGAGGAAAGACAA
>SNQJ01S0113424.1:0-28408 GCA_010110895.2 Picea sitchensis
CCAACATGGAAGGCCCATAGAGTTTGAGATTCTCTACATTCACTACTGAGTAAATGTGCATGTATGGGGGTATAATGAGTCTATAGTAGTTATCTCCCACATTTTCCAATACCTCAAAAGGACCATATTGCAGAGCCTTGATCTTTCTACGAATAGGACCCTTTAGATTTTCCTTATTCAATTATAACCATACTATGTCTCCCACTCTAAATGTTCTCTTTGTTCTATGTTGGTCATGCCTAGCCTTGTACTTTTCCTGTGACTTCTGCAATGTCTATTGTACTTGCAAATGGATCTACCTAATCTTCTCAACAAATTTTTCTGCTTTCAATGCATCTCTTGTGAGGTCCTCCCTTACTCATCCTTGATGTCCATATATAACATATAAGGGTGAAGGTGGAAGATATCTAAAGCAAGTTTCAAAAGGTGACTTACCAGTAGAATTTTCGACTGGTATGTTATATAATATTGTTGTATATAGATCAAATTTTCATCTCAGGTCTTTAGATTCTTCTGATTGTAACCCCTCAAAAGTTACACCAAAGTCTTGTTGACTACTTATGTCTTCTCATCTATCTATGGATGGAATGTTGTAGACGTCTTCAACTTAGTGTCCATCTTCTCCCACAATGTAGTCCAAAATTCACTGAGAAATTTGGTATCCATATCTAAGATGATGCTCCTTGGTATCCCAAAGTGCACCCAGAACTGTTCAAAGAACAATTTTGTTGCTTCCTATCCCTTTATGGTATTTTTACAAGGCATGAGAATGCACATTTTGTTGAACCTGTCAACTACCACAAATAAATAGTCGTGTCCCTTCCATTTGGTTGGTAAACCTCCCACAAAATCCATGGAAATGCTTTTACAAGGTCGATTGGGTATAGGTATGGATGGTATAGACCTTTCTTCATGTTATTGGGATTATTGATACAACAAAGTATACATCCTCCAATATATCGTGCTACATATTCTTTCATTTTGGGCTAGTACGGATACCTTTATAAGTTGGCAACTGTCTTCCTAACACCAAAATGTACTGCAACCTTGGAGGTGTGAGACTCTCTAATAAGATGAAATAGTTCACCTTTAGGGACACAAAGCTTGTAAATATTATAGAGTAAACCCTTCTAGAAATGACAGTCAACCTTTTTGTCACCTTATTCTATATGAATTTTTCCCTATAACTGTCAAAACACCTCCTTGAAGTCCTCATCTTTTGTGTATGCCTCTTTGTATGCATCATGGGTAAAAGGCTCCATGCGCATCAAAGTTCCCAAAGATGTAATATTGGTTGTGGGTGGTCGTGAAAGAGTGTTTGCCAACTTATTTGTGCTAGCCTTCTTATACTTGGTGACTAGATGAAATTGTTGTAAAAAACCCATCCACTTGTAATGTCTTGTTTTTTGTAGTTTACTCTAGGCCTACAAATATTGTAGTGGTTGGTGATTTGTGTGGATGATGGTCTCCTTTCCCACCAAATAGTTCTTCCACTTTTTGACATCTTGTACCAAGGAATAAAGCTCCTTGCCGTAGGTAGGGTAGTTAAGAACCGCCCCATGAAATACTTCAGAACGATAGCATACGAACCTTCCTCCCTACATCAATACTACTCCCATGGCATACCCACTTGCATATGTCTCCACTTCAAATGGATTCTGCAAGTTTGGTAGTGTGAGCACTAGTGCTCGACTAATATTTATTTTCATCTCATCAAATGATTTATGTTGATTCTTCCCCCAATGGAAACTCTTACCATTGGTTGTTATGGCATGGAGTGGTGCAACTACTGCTAAAAATGAAGCTATGAACTTCTGTGAGTATTTTGTTACCCCAAAAAAACTCTTAAATTCATTGAAACTTATAGGAACTTACCATTTTATGATGGCATCCATCTTTGCGGGATCTATCTTGAGTTCCCCTTCATTGATCACATACCCCAAATACACCAACAACTGCTAAGAAAACTCACATTTCTTGAGATTTTCCAGCAACTAGTGTTTTTTCAGAGTCTCTAACACCTACATAAGATGGGATATATTCTCCTCCCAGGTAGTGCTATAAACCAGTATATCATATAAATAAATAGTAACAAAAGAATCTAGATAAGGGTGTAAAACATCATCCATTAGTCTCATAAATGTAGTTGGTGTGTTGCATAAACCAAATGGCATAACCAACCACTCATACAAACCTTTCCTCGTCTTAAAGGTGATGTTTTTGGTATCTCTTCTTTGACTTGTACCTGGTGATATCCAGATTTCAAATATTACTTCGTGAAGCACTTGGCATGCTGCAATTGGTCCAAAAAATCATCAATCCTTGGTAGAGGGTATCGATTCTTTAGTGTAATCTTGTTCAATGCCCTGTAATCGATACACATTCTCCAAGTCCCATTCTTCTTGGGTACAATTATGATGGGTAACCCACAAGGTGAGGTACTTGGTCAAATCAAACCCTACTCCAACAATTGCTGCAATTACATCTTCACTTCATTTACTTCTAGAATAAAAATTTTATAGAACCCAATATTCGGCAACGAGGAGTCTAGAAACAACTATATATTGTGCTCCACATCCCTCTTGGGTGGTATCCCTTTAGGATCCTTGAATACTCCTTTTTATTCTTCTACAAAATCCTCCAATTGTTGTTTCTATTCTTTAGTAAACCCCTCCAGGGGTTCCTTTTCTCTCATTGACTCATCATCAAACTAATTTTCTCTTAATAAAATCAAAACATATTTTTTACTAGAATTAATAAACTTCTTGGCTTGGTTGGCACTTACTAGTTAGATATTTGACTTTCCTTTATGTGCACTGATGATGTAGGACTTCTCATCCTTGATCATTCAGTATTGGTTGACTATCTACATGAATATTGCATCCCTACTATACATGTAAGTGCTTCCAAACACCACTCCACATACATCAAGGGGTACTATGTCCAATTCCACTTCATCAATAAAATCAGAACTTGCAACAAATTTAATATTGCACTATTTTGTTGCCTTTATCCTTACATACTTGTTTACCCAAACCAATGGATAGGGGATAGGATGATCATGAACCTCCAATACAATATTGTTGACCAGATATGTTGCTATGAGATTAGTTTGTGAACCAGAGTTGAACAGATCATTTATCTTCATCTTCTTGACCTGAATATTAATGTGGAAGAACTTGGTCATCTCCTTCTCTTCCTAGTGATGATGGATACTCAAATTCACCTCCTTCTACATAGATGTGAAGACAATATTTTCATCCACATCCAATATTCTTTCAACTTGATTACTCGAATCTATGGCTAGAAGGTTCTTTTTATTTTTTTCCTTCTTGTGGTTGTTCGGGTTCAACTCTAGATGTAGTTTCCAGCATGTTTCCTCGGTATGGCCATCAATGTTGCAATGATTGCAATGGTTTTTGGGATCTTTGCATTGATGTGTATTGGTTGTTTTCTTCTTATATTCCCCCCTTTCCACTTCTTATTCTCCTCCTTGGACGCTTATTGGTGCTCTTTCTACTTCGAACCACTTGGTTGCCCCTTCTTTTGGCCTATGTTTTCTAGGTATTATTATTGTACACACACCTCATCCATTGTCCTTGGCTGAAGAGCATTACCTGCTTGTGTAGATGATTGTGTAAAACTTCCAAATACTTTAGAATTACATATGGGTATTAACGATTAAAATCGTAATGATGAATTATGTCCGCAAATTATTTCTTAAGCGTTGTTATTTAACTATTCTAATAATATAATACTAGTAGGTGGGACCCCCTTGTAGAATAGGGGCACAAGGATAGAAATATTACGCATGTTTTGTTGTTGTTGTGATGTTTCCTACACAGTACTACATTTTTTACAATGCAATCTTAATTTCATATTGGCATGATAATAAGTAGATAATGCATTATTGTGGAACACTTTTGGTAATCACTTGCGACATTGAACAAGTTCTATGGGTATGAGGATGATGTTGTTACAACTGCTATGTTACAATTTTTTTACTAATTCTTATGTTGATTACCTAGACACATATATTAAAGGGATATTTTAATGGTAGAATGATCAAAACAAAGAAACAAAAAACCTATGAAAAGATCCTAAAGTGTAACAAAAGGAAATAAGTTATATATTTGAGCTATAATAAAATACTATATGCAAGTTTGAATGGAAAAGTTAAGGGACATTAGTGATAGTCCTAACGATTATGCTACTTGTTTGGTTAATGGACTATGTGAATTTCATTAGATTTGAATAGAGGCACATATAACATTGTTAATATGTGTTATTTCTTGGAGTTATGGCAAGGGTTAACTTGTAAACTGTATTGGGTGGCGCACTATGCAATGGATATCATCTCAAATATCGCGATGGTTTGGCATTGAATACACATTGGTTATATGATTTGATTATTGGTGAATGTTATGTTTATTTGGTTGTCTTGTACTTCAAATTGAATGGGGCTAGGTGATGGAAGAGACGTCCATTTACTGCATGTCACTCCATACTTTCCATATCTCCCATCACCCTAGCATTGCTCCATTGTTGCAATTCCGCTCTATTGGTTCTAAAGCTCCCCATTTTCAGGATTTTGGAAGGGAAGCTCATCCAACTCGCCATTTAAGAATTTTTCCCACATGTATGATTCGTTTTCTCTCCATCCATGATGATTCTCTGTTGTATGAACCAAATGATGGCCCAATGTTGTTTGGATTTTGTGTGTTCTTGAGAATTTCAACTATGTAGATGTGTGTTATGGATATTTGTGATGACTGTAAATTGTTGGCAATTATAATCAGAGCAATGGGTCTTATTAACTTAGAAATTGGTGGTTGCTTGGTCAGTATGAATTTTATGATGAGTCTTTATGGAATAATAATAACGGGGGCGCGATATGGCTCCAAGTTGATGATTGAGGGGTTTTGTTCTTTGTATCACTGTCTGTTAACTTGTTTCCTCTCAATCGTTGTGGTAACCCTCACCCAGTCGTAGAGAAGTTGTCAACATTAATTGTGTTCTTTTATTCAAACCCCGAGTGGTGTCGATGGCCTCTCTTACTGCCTTTTCACTGGAAGCGTCCCAAAGTCCATCCTTTCTTGGTCACCCAAATATTAACACAGGCCTGTGTGGGTTTCTGATTGATACAAGTTTTATCATGGCACTCTATCAAAGGGATGTGTGTGTCTTCATTGTTGTTGTTGTCAAAATTTATTAACCTCATGGGTGATTGGGAAGAGACATTGTCTCGTTGTGTTTGAACACCCACCTATGTTAAGTTAACCCTCGCCTCTTATCTACAATTGTTAAATGCACCGTGTGCACTAGGTTATTTTACTCTCATTGTCTTTGATCTCCTCGGGTGTTAACTATTGGTTATGTTACCAATACTTGGAGTGATAAGTAAATATTGTATGGATCACTATTGTAACTTGCTCGAAATGTATTTTTTCCTATGGTTGATATGAGTCTTGGAAGCTTGGCAGCGCTCTGTGTTTTAATTAAATATGAATGAAATTTTATTACCTCCCAACATTTGATTTTGCAATAGCCTGATTTAGAATCCAACTTGTCTTTTCCCTCCTCGGGCACCTTCTAGGGTTGTCAAGTATTGGTCATCAGTTACGTAAATAATTATGGAAGTATTTAATACACATGCTCTCTCATCGAGTCTTTGTCTCATCCTTGTATGACAAAATTGTTTGAATAAGAATGAAACGGGCAATTGCATACAAACGAGGGTTGTCTTCCTATTCGATTGGTTTATCTCACTATGTTTTAACCAGCGTGGTCTTGATTGCATATGGAAACACATGTGTGAACTCTAATAAGCTCGATTAGGGTTCTGGAAAGTTTAAAAATGATGTTTGTGTCAATTGAGTTATGTTCGCTCTTATATGATTGGTTATATTGGAATCATCATACAAACTACCAATTGTTTTGAAAGGAAGTTATACCCACGGAGATAAGGCTCAGGTTTTATGTTTGGTTTGACTCTAGTCTCATTGCAAGATCTTGTTGATTGATATGATCAAGACCTGTGTATAATCGAGCATGATTTGAAGTCTGTTCATGTTTTGAAAAGAGACCTGTGTACATTTTAATTGGGCCCGATTGTTGGTTGGTAAACAGTGGATGTTGATTGTTATCGTGGTGCACTATGGATTGTCATGGATATATGTCGAGAATATTGTTGTGCATGTTTTTATTATTTAAAAAAAGAAGAAGAAGGGATTAGCGTTTTGTTAAACAATATTGTTGAATGGAAAAAAAATTATAAGTTATGATTGCACAAATTGTTATGAATTAAGGAATTCTAGGAAATTTAGTTATTGGAACAATAAGCATTTTTGTATAAAATCAAGGAACAATGAATGTTGGGGATTTTTGGATTGATTTTAATACAGAGTTATGATTATTGATTATTTAATTTGTTTTATGAACAATATCCATTAAATCCCCTGTCATTTTCTCACTTTTTCGCCCATTATGAATCCCCTCACAATCCCATATTCACTTTGCATGCCCTATTCATAAAATTAAATTAAAAACTATGTATTACAACAATTAAAAGAAAAACACAGAGATGGATCACAGTTGATATGATTTTGTTATTGTAACACAGTAGATTGTTTAATGATTTGTTGAGAAGTAATCGTGTTCTTACTCCTTTTCATTTTATCATATTTCGCTCAATACAAACCCCTCAGATATCCCAGAACCCTTATTCACCCCCTTCTCATTGACAAGTATTAAATAAATTTTATGGATTGGATTGCATGGGACTGATGTGATTGTTGAGCCAAATTTTGTTTCATATTAAAGAGATGTCATGTATGGTTTTTTTAAGAAGCTAGTTGCTAATAAAGGCTGCATATAGGAGGAGCTTCCTCAATAGAGGAAGTCATGGCCAAAATAATAGGGGCATAGGGAATTGGAATAGAGGGCCTAGAGGCCAATATTCTCGATACATTTTGATGCAGATCCACAAGAGTTAACCATCTCTTCCTAGCTGGATTTTTCAATTGGATTGGACAAGGGGTAGTCCAACCTAGTCCAGAAAGGCCTCCCTTCCAACCCCAACATGTCTATGGTATCCATGTCTCCCCTCATGTTTCATTTCAACCTGAAGTCCCTGAGAATGACGGATGGTAGGAGATTGTTCACCCAGTAGTCTCCCAACATCGTGGTTGGCCCAATTTGTCTCTACCTGCTCCTCCTCCATCGGTTAACCCAAATGTCCAAATTTCCCCTGCACACTCACCTGCACATTCCTCCCATGCAGGCAAAAGAATCAAAACCGAATCCCGCCACATGCATGACAAAGGAAAAGTTGTTGCTTCCCCCTCCTCCCCCTCAAGTGATTCAGCCAAATATGTTTCATCCCGCTTGCACTTGAGAGATGATTGTTCTCATGTCATTAGTGAGATCAAGCCTCAAGGCTCCACATAGCCTAAGGATAATTCAGGAAAGTCAAATGAGATAGCAGTAACAAAGGGAAAATTGCCTCCCAAAGTGGAAAATATGGTTTTTGAGTATATTTTATTATTGATTTGTTGAAAACAGATTACTGCTGAAGTTTTTGGACAACATACTATTTTTGGATATTTTGGATATTATATGTTTGGATATGGTTTAAAATATCATTGATATTTAATTTTTAAATTATGCGAATGATTATGGGAGCCACAAGGAGGGATGTGTTTGATTGATTGACTAGTTATGTTTATTTTGGTTAAGGAACTAAACGGAGTCACAAGGGGTCCCACCTACTAGTTATTATTTATTAAAATACCCTTATTATTATTATTATTATTATATTAATTCTTCCCCTAACTAAAAGTTAGTTGAGTTTTAGCTAATTTAACTAAAAGAAGTAGTTGAACTACTTCAACTAATTTGGGATGCATAAAAGCAAAATGAGGGGGGAGAATAGAAGGAGAAAGCATACTAAGGTTTTCTCTTGGGTTTTATTGAGATAGTTCAGTTTTCATTCATTCTTCAATTCATTAAAAGCCTAATTATCTTTTATGACAACATGGTCCTATTGTAGACAACAAGATTCAAAGTTGAATTACATCATTCAGACACTTGTTTTCAGAGGTGTTGATATATCTTTGATATTTTGTGTAGACTTGTCTGTTTATGAATTAAATTTCATGACTGATAAAGGATATTGTGCAGAGTCGAGTGGGAAGAAATATGTGACAAGATTATCCAACTTTTAAAGTTCAGTTTTTTACTTTCTGTCAGAAGTCCTTTTGTATGGTTTTCATCGGGGACATCTAAGTTTGACTTTGGCCCAAACTCCCTCAGGGATTTTTGTAAAGAGAATGATTCTTTTTATTTATTGGAATGAAATAAGTGATTTCTATTTTGTCTCATTTGTGCTAATATGTGACTTGGTATTTTTTCTTTTGTCTCCACACTTACTTTTGCATTTTTTATATTCAGAAAATTATATAAAAATGTTGAATTTTACAGCAATATTTTATTTTTAAAAATCATCCTAATCCCTTGTAACTAATACTTGTGGATTAGAAAGAAAATTTTGAGGCTATAAACATAGCATGATATTCCCGTCTATCTTTCCTTAGCCAAGCAAGATTTGAAAATGCTTGAGTAAGATTATTTCATATATTTTCCTCAACATTTATTTGGCGACCATAATGTGGAGATCTTACATATCTCTCTGGTTGATTTTTATTCTTGATTATCATTGAATATATTTGTATTTTTGATATCTTTCCTTTAACTGTTTCTTTTCTTCATGGTTTTACCTGTTGTAAGGCAGCCCAATATTGAGCTTGGTCTCAAAGATCAGACCATCATTGATTTAAACTTGTATAAGACCATCTTAGAGACTGCTAGTACCTAGGTTGAGCTTGAACACTCATGGGCAGCAGTTGAATAAGACATAAGTGTCCAAGAATGTTGGGAAGCTAGGAAAAGACAGCCTAGGAATCATCTTTAGCTTTATTTTTCCTACAGTTGGGTCTTCTTTTCATGTCCTTAAACCCTCGTATCTCTAAGAGAAGAAGAGGTTTGTCACCTGAGGTTAATCCTATTTCTGAAATAGGAAGAAGAAACGTTATTTTATCATCCCAACAAAGTAATCTAAGGAGAACTTTGTTTTATTCAGCTAGTTCGTCTTTCTCTCCTTTTCCTTTCGTTCACAAAATGGCGTCCAGTGGAGGTTCCGACAGTTATGGTTTCACTGGAGGTTTTTCTTCATCTCATCCTTCAACCTCTTCAGTGATTGGCAATTTGTATAGCCATCAAATTCTAGTCCAGTCAACTACAAACCCTGCCAAGTTCATTAAATAGTATGGTCTCTTCCAATTTGAGGAAGACACTACCACTACTTTGTGGCATGTGTCCTCTCCACTAAATTTAGCACCTACCACTCATCCTCTTCCCAAATTCAAAGAGCATCTCCCCAAGTTTTCTAGGAATAATATAGTCACTACTAATGAACAATTGGTGGCATTTTCAAATGCCTATCATAACATAGGCTCCAATGACAATGACACTTGTATGCATTTATTTGTGAATTCCCTTGAAGGGAAGGCTGCGGCCGATTTATTTGACCTCCCTCCTAAGATTTTGTCTACTTGGGAGGAGTTAGTATATTGGTTCAAATATACATATGGGAAATCCAAAAGCCCAGCCGAATAGTTACAGGAGTACAATAACATCACTTATAAGGATGGTGAGACTATCAAGTCCTTCAACTTGCATTTCACCAAATTGTACAACCAAATCCCTGAACTCATTCTCCCTCAGAACCAAGTTGCTTTCATGCATTATTATAATGCATTACCTTCCCCCTACTGTCATAGGCTTGAAGAAAAGGCCATCGATAACCTTGGTTTCACTCTGCATACTTGTTTAGAGTATGAAGAACATGTCTTCCTAAGGGAAACTCGGTTAAATAGACAGACATGTCCGCCCTATTATAGCTTGTACAAGACCTGAATAATCAAATGATATCGTATGAGTGGAAAGGAAATGTCCCCTCTCTTACCCCTAGAGCTTCATCTTCTTCTACACTCCCTTTTATAAATCCAAATGAAAATCATTTTCAGCCTAAAGCTATCATGCCTCGTAGTTGGTGTAAATTTTGCGAGGAACACCATGAGGAAAGTACATGTGAGTTAAAGAAGAATGCCAGAGATAAAATATTTGGTAAAAGACCTAAAACTAATATTTTCGTCCTAGACTTTGCAGAGCCAGAGGATGTCATGATCATAAATACTAGGAATAAATACTATGCTCCAAAAAGAAAATATGATCCTCCCCGCACTTCTTCTATCCCAAGATCATCTTCACCAGTTGTTATTATCTAGGTTCCTAAGGCTCTTGATAGTCAAGGAACTATGTCCCCTCTTCCATCTTCCAAATAAAACATTCTAAATAAGTTGGCCAACATCAAAGAAGATGCTACCCTGTAAGGTAGCTAGAGAGGTAGTGGGGGGGCCCAGTGGGCCCATAGTGATAATAGTGGAGGTCATTCAATGTAAGGTGGACTAGGTCCACTATATTATTAAATAAGGCCCACTATGGTAGTTAGATATAATAAAAGGGTAATTATATTAATAACAGCCCACTATGGTAGTTAGATATAATAAAAAGGCAATTAGATATACTAAAATGTAAGAGGACTCTTAGTTGTTCTGTTTCTAGAGCCACTATATGGGCCTTATTTAATAAATATAGTGACCTAGTCCACCTTACTGAATGATCTCCACTATTATCACTATGGTCTGTACTGGGCCCCCCACTACCTCTCTCTCTCTAGCACTCATACATACCTCCTAGATATGGTTGTCGCTCCAACAAATGTAAGCATTTGAAACAATTCATTGAAGGAAAATATTATGTTGTAGCCAACCTCTCCAAAGAGGGATGAAGGGATTCGCCTATAAATAAAGTAGTTGTACATAAATTTAGACACCCTACAAAAAATCATTTTATATTTCCTCTGTAAAGATTATGGATAAGATTTCCTCATTGTTACCTCATTGATGGCGTTTCGGGCCCAACTGTGATGTCGAATATTATTAAGGAAGAGATAGCCTTGTTCCTGTAAAATGAGAACGCTACATGCTCTTCTATTATAATAGTTTACAACAAACAAATATGGGTGAGATTAAAGGACGTGACCTTGGTTTTGTGCACGCACCCAAATAAGGACAACCCTTAATATTCTGGTAATAGATATGCCAGTGAGTAATTACTCAATTATTTTGGGAAGGGACTGAAAAGAATTAACTTGTGGATACCTTTCACTCGATGAGACACACTTATTCATTCCTTGGAACGATAAAAACATCATAGTCCTAAGAGAAGGGAGAATTTAACCTTACATAGAAATTGTCCCACAACCTAATGTGAATTATATCGAGAAGGAATTATGAGTCTATTCCATATTTGTTGATGAGGAAAACACCCCCTTGGAACAAATCGACATACAAGATGGGATGTGGCATATGCAATTTCATGGTTCATGCTCCAATGAAGGAAACAAAGCCGGTATTATCTTGTACTCTCCTAAGGGAAAGATTCATACCTTTTCCTATAGGTTATATTTTTCTTTCACAAACAATGTCACCGGAATTTAAAAGAGTTACTGCTTGTTAAGAACCAACATCAATATAGCATATAAAACCCTCAGAAAAGTACTCAACCCCTTGAAAAGAGATAATTTCTCAGATAATGTTTTCCTTCGAGAGGAGGCAACTCCTTTTCACCCCAATTTAAATGTTCAAGGCTAAGGATGTGATTCAAAATGAAAATGTCTCCCCTTGATATATATATAGGAGACTTAGAGGTATAATTTCATAAATAATGGCTTAAAGCCTACATAATTAAAATAAAATTACTAATCCAAATTATAAAATCAATGGCCAAAGACATAAATAATAAAATAGTAATACTAATCTAATATGCCCACCATGGGATTATGACAATATTAGACTTAACATGCCCCTCCTCTTGAGACAAGTAAGCTGTTCAAACAGAGTAACCCTCGATGCTTATGTATAAAAGGATTATCTTTCCAAGTGGAATCTTCACAGTAGTTTCTCCATTTAATGAGACGCTTCCGAATGGATCCATTCCTAATTGGGAAAATTCTTGTGTCAAGGATGGCTTCAGGCTCCACATGATTTTCCCTCACAAGTTCCGCAATATAATTGAATCTATATTGCCTATAACCTTCTTTAAGAAAAAAAACACGGAAGACTAGATGTACAAGTGAATATGGAGGAAACTCCAATTTGTATGCCATAGCACTCAATCTTTTGCAACACCTTATAAGTCCTATAGTACTTTGGTGACAATTTATTATCCTTCTTGGGTTTGTTGAGGGACATCTCTGTTTGTATACAGTCTTAAAAAATACCTTAATCAATCCCCTACTTCAAATTTTATTTCACTACGATGTTGATCTCATTGTTGTTTCAAGCAATTTTGTGCCATGGTCAAAGTTGTCCTTCTTAAGCATTTGGAGAATTTGTTGTTGATTGGCTGTGATCTTCCACGCTTGAACTTTGGATTTTTCTTTTAGAGAAGAAGGATGGGAAGGAGGGTGGTATCCATAAAGTGTCATAAATGGTGTCATTTTTTTGCAAAGGAAGGAAGTATTATACCACCATTCTACCAGCAGTAACCATTTGAACCATTATGTTTGTTTATTAGGGACAAACAATGTGTAGCCTTCCACATTTGTCTACTATCTCTCAGCTTTGTCCATCGTTCTGAGAGGGATGATAGGATGAGCTTTTCATGACAATTGAGTACCCAAACAAGAAAATAATTATGTCCAAAATGTCCAAAGGAATATGGGATTCTGCCACTTTGCTACTAATCTTTACGCTATGTACTTTTTGAACTGCCTCCATGAATGTGGAGGAAACTGTACTAGATTTGAAGGATGAGAGAGTGCACAGTGCTGTGCATACTTGGTTAGTCTAATAACAATCACCATGATGACACTCTTTCCTCCTTCAGACTTTGGTAACCCTTGAAATCCATGGAAACCTCCTCCCAAAGTCTTCGGGATGGATATCATTAAAAGACTGGGTCTTAATTGTTTCCACCTTTATTTTGTTGGCAAACCACATTCTCTATTACAAATCTTTGAACATTAGTTTGGCACATCCCAAAAATCCCTCTTGACTCTATGATAGGTTTTAAAAAATCCCTAGAAGTCTCCTATTGGAGAGGTGTGTAATTCCAGTAGTACATTTTGTTTGAGCTGGGATTTCTTACATAAACATATAACATCTTGTACCATAGTGAATCATTTTCTCCATGTAAATGTATCCTGATGCACTCTGAACTTCATAACCTTGAATGAGAGTCCACACTTTTCACATTTTTCCATTCATCCTCGGCTTCACATTCAATCTGGTTGGATGATCGAGATAAGACAAAGAAAGGCCTCAACATTCTCATCCTTTCTGAGAGGCATCCTAACATTTTGCTTCCCCTTTTATAGACGATTTCAAATCATAGCCCAATATCTGTTACCCATTTTGTTACTCTTCTTAAGAAAGTCTTTGTTCCAAGAAGCATTTAAGACTATCATGATCTGTTTTGACCTTGGAAGTGCCTACCTATTAGCAGTAAGATGCCATTTTTTCTGTACGCATGTAGTATTTCCATCATTTCCTTCTCAAATGGGTTTGTAAGTCTCTTCCCCTGAGTGGTCAACTTCAGTGCCAAAGGGCCTTTCCTCTGAATGTGATAGCACCAATTCCATTTCCCAGGCATCACATTCCGGGTCAAAGGCTTTTGTGAAGTCCTGATTGGTCACATTTGCTGTACACATCACCTCTTTAAGTTGTTCAAAGCTTTACTTGCCTCTGGAGTCCCGAAAATGCATCCTTCTTAGTTAGTGTCACAAGTAGTTGTCATGGTTCTTCCATAGTTCAACAAACTATGTAGTAACTCATTAAACCCAAAAATCCTCTAAGATTTTAATGTTTTGGAATCGCCCACTCCATCATGGCTTTAATATTGTTAGGGGTCTACCTTGGATGTCTTCATGAGACATAACATGACCTAAATACTTATACCTTCTTCACTCTAAAGAAACATTTGATGGTTTAGCATATAGTTGCTTCTTAGTTGTAGCACTTGTCAAACATGTTGCACATGATCCTCCCAAGCAGATTTGCTATAGATTATATATCATCAAAAATACTAACACAAATTTCAAGGAAGGCTTGGGAAAAAATGGAATTCATCAACCCTTGGAATGTGGAGGGGCATTTGTAAGGCCAAAAAGGCATGACCAAAAAATTCAGAATGGCCTTCAAGAGTTCGGAAACGGGTGCCATTTCTGGGTGGGATATTATTTTCTTCCTTTCATTCTGAGAAATATCCGTATATTCCCAACTTAAGATCCAATTTTGTGAATAGATTGCTCCATGTAGTTCATCTAACAATTCATCAACTGGTACGGGAAACTTATCTTTAATAGGATCTTGTTGAGCTCTCTATAATCGGACAAGCATACTATGAGCTATCTTTCTTGAATACTGTAAGACACATCGGTGCAGTAAGAATCTTTCTGGCTAGGTCTAAATGTTAGCTCTAATAATTTCTTTCAACCATCCTATCAATTTTCTTCTCAAAAATAAGGGTATTCAGATGGTCTGATGTTAGATTTGAATACTCTGTGAATTAGGTGAATTTCAAGGATCATCATGACTTCGAGTATGCTTATGACTCAGAAGCATTCAAATACTTTGTAATGCTTATAAATGATCCTTTGAGATCTTGAGGAATAAATGTCTTGGATGTTTGAACATATAGTAAGCATAGTTAAATAATGCCCGATGCCCCTTTTTCAATAATCTTGACATGCCATTAGAGCTTATCACCCATCTAAGCCCTCAAGGATACCTCAACTCACTTTCTTTCCTTCCCACTAAAATTTCATGAAAGTTCTTGAAAATTAAAGCCACGGTTCCTAATGATTATAACCATTAGATTCTTAAAGGCCAACATCAGCACCATCATGGGTATAGCAATCATTGGACTATTCACAAGCATATCTCCATAAGATTGATCTTGCTACTGCATTTCCAGCAATTAGATAGTTCCTCCATCTTAATCACTTGAACTCATGATATACAAAACACCGATCTTATTAATTTACGTTGAATGAAAATTCATGAGCATGAATCTCACTAGGACTATTACCTTTCTTTTGATGTATCCTTCTGATCTTGAGGGCTTGAGGAGGCTAATCTCCAAATGACAACACACACAAGAATGGTATCATCCATATCGTGGGAGTCAACTCTTTGGATGAAATTTCTTCTATGTTTTAATCTTGATATGGTTCTTGTTCTGTTCTTCTTCCTCCTTCACAATCTATGAATACCTCTTCTCACCACAATTCTATGTCCCTTACTATACTTGATTTCGTCACACAATTAAAGCTTAAACCTTTGGCTTTTCTTTCCTCCAATTGTTGAGGGTGTCAACCTTGTAGGTTGGAGTGTTTTGTGAGAAGGTTTGTCTTCTATAGATGTTTAGGATAGGTCCTAGTAGTCATAATGTGATTTTACTTTCAATACTTTGCCACCTTAAATGCATTCTCCAATGATTTTGGTTCCCAAAGGCAAACTCATGTTGAATGTTATCTTAAAGTTCCTATGAATACACACCAAGTGCTCATTCAAGAATATCGGGTTACTCTTTATATTCACCTTAAAGTTATCAATGGATCGGTAATCAACTTTTGCTTGAGATTTATCAATTGGCTAAAGAAGGAATTCACTCTTGTATCCTCATAGTGTGATATCATTTATCCCAGTGCCAGTAAAATTGTCCAAGTGACGAAAGATTTGCGGTATCAAAGCCAACGATACCAAACAAATTGATTGGTCTAAATACAAAGAAGCACTAAAATTCTTTTGTGTATGTTCATTATGGAGATCAAAGAATTGCCCATCTTTGAAGTATCCATGTGATTGTCCACACAACTTCTCATGTCAATCTTAGGAACGGTTGGTCTTCAAACCAAAGTTGAAGCCCATTCTGATTCAATTTTCCTTGTGTCCATCATGAATTTCATGGGATTCCATTTTCATGTGTCTTCTCCGTTATGAAATTTTTCAATACTTCCATGATTCCTTTAACCTACTCCATCTATCTTAGTGTCCAACTTAGCTTCCATTGAATCCATCTTAGTTTCCATTGAATCCATCTTAGTTTCCACTGAATCCATCTTAGCTTCCATTGAATCCATCTTATTTTGTAGTTCATTTATGTCCCTACGCATTTCTTCACTTTCATCAAGAGTCCAAGTAGGATTTTCTGGAGGCTTATTTGGTGTAGTAGTTCCCTTTTTGGGTGGCATGTTGGCCAAGTATCACTTTTGAACCTTGATTTTGAGGTGGTTCTGCTAGACAATATTTCTTCTGTATGAAACTTTCTCTTATGTATTTCTATGATATTTCTTCTCTGCAATGCCACAGGTTTGATCAAAATTGGATGTGCCAAGTGGAATTTACGGTAGCTTCCCCACAACTTGCCGATTTTTGGCCTTTCCAGGAGATCTCACTTGTATAGTGTGCCCCGCACAAAATAATTGATATAAAATTCTGAATATCGTACCCAAAATACTACAGACTGTCCACAATCCAATGCAACCAGACCCACACAATTTGGATACTCTAGGAAGAAGTTATGATTGTTTTACCTAGAATACCTTCTTGACACTAGTCAATAGGACTAGTCAGATACCCTATCTTACACAGGGTGTATATACAAATTTAAGATGACCCAGAAGCTGAACCTTTTACCACAGATACATTACCAATTTCTGTAAATGGCCTCCGAATTTTAGGGTCTGAAACGTTACAGAAATTTTTTTATAGAAAAAATTCCGCAATGACTTATTTCAGGATGATTCCAGAACCCTATCTTGTACCGGCTGTATCTCCGAAAGTATAAGGCCTCATGAGCTGAATTTTTAACCCAACGTACCTTGATCCGTCTTCTAAATATCCTCCAAGCTGTTCCTTCTGAAACGTTGTAGAAAAACAGTTATAGAAAAAATTCCACGGTGTCTCAGATGTAGCAGCGAAACCCCAAGACCTTGAGCTCTGATACCATATGTTAAGAACCACACATCAATATAGCATATAAAAACCTCAGGAAAAGTACTCAATGCCATGAAAAAGAGATAATTTCAGATAATAAGCCTCTTTGAGGGGGCAACCTCCTTTTACCCCACTTAAATGTTCAAGTACAAGATGATTCAAAATGAAAATGTCTCCTTGATATATATAGGAGACTAGGAGGTATAATTACAAATAATGGCTTAAAGACGACATAATTAAAATAACATTACTAATCTAAATTACAACTAATGGCCTAAATCCGACATAAATAAAACAGCATTACTAATCTAATATGCCCCAATTAAGGGGTTATGAGCCAATATTAGGGCTTAACACTGTTAGGCATTGAAAATTCCTATAATCTGGGTTGTGCTCACCTTACAGTTTTTGGGGATTCTGAACTTGTTGTAAACCTTGTACATAAGATATACTCTCCTAGCAACAAGTTAATGAAACATTATACCCAAACTGTTTGGGCACTTATCTCTAACTTACTATCTTTCAACATCACTCATGTTGAAAGAGAATCGAACTCAATCGCTGACAGGTTAGCTATTTTTGGAGCCCCTCCTACTCGGCAAATTCTGCCACAAAGACCTGATTGTACCTTTCAATCTATGTATCGTCCGCACATCCCTGAAAACATAGAGTCATGGAAGGTATTTCCTAGTGATGAGAGCATCTATGATTTCATTCAAAATGAACCTTATAATCCTAAGGAAATTATATTGATGGAAGATAACAAAATTTCTAAAGGCTTGACTCCTCTAGAAAGTTTGTTTTCATCGAGTGATGTAAGAAACAGAGAAAAACATAAAGAAGAGGATTCAAAAAGGAAAGTGGTTGGAACCATTTCCTTGAACATTGGAACACTCGAGTCTCCAAACAATGTTAAAATAGGTGCCCAATGTTCTGATGAAGAAAAATTGAAGTTCGCTAAGTTGCTTGGTGAATTTCAAGATTTTTTTTCTTGGTCTTATGAAGATCTTTGTGGTTTTGATCCTGCTCTTATACAACATACCATTCCTATCAAGGAGGGCATAAAACTAGTTAGGAAAAAAAAAGACCCATTAACCCTACACTGGAAGCAACTATTCGAAAGGAGTTGGAAAAACTCATGAAGGTTGGGATCATTTTCCCGGTTAAGTATTTTGAATGGGTTTCCAATTTGGTTCTCGTTCAAAAAAAAACTAGTCAAATCAGATTATGCGTATATTTTCACACATTGAATAGGGCTAGTGTAAAATATCACTTTCCTCTTCCTAATATGGAAATGATTTTGTAGCAAGTTGTAGGGTCACAGATGATGTCCTTACTTGATAGTTTTTTTGGTTACAATCAAATCAAGGTAAAGAGGGCAGACAAATATAAAACCAGTTTTATTACTTGTTGGGGAACTTTTGCTTATGAATGTATGCCTTTTGGCTTATCTAATGAAATTTCCACTTTTCAAAGAGCTATTCAAATAGATTTTGATGATTTGATCACTAAGATTATTCAAATCTATCTTGATGACTTAATTGTGTATTCTAAAAATCAATCAGATCATTTTGGTCATCTTAAAAGAGTTCTCATGCGATGCAAGAAATTTGGCATTTATCTAAATCCTTCTAAGTCTATTTTTTGTGTTACCAAGGGAAATCTCCTTGGAAACATTGTTTATGATTCAGGAATAAGCATTGATCCTGAAAGGATTGCTGCTATCCTAAATCTTCCTTCTCCCACTTCCAAGAAGGAGGTTCAATCTTTCATGGGTGTTATTAAATTTGTTCGTAGGTTTGTTCTTGATTTTGTTGTAATGGTCAAGCCAATTCATAATCTTCTTAAGAAAGAACGTTCATTTTCTTGGACAGATGACGTCGAAAATGATTTTGTAGGGATCAAGAAAGCAATCCGTTCTGCACCAGTTTTGGCGAAGCCGGATTTTGATAAAGAATTTATGATATATACTAATTCCATAGAGGAAGCAGTTTCTACTATCCTCATGCAATGTGATGACCAAGGTAATGAAAAACCAGTGGCTTACATGAGTCAAAGCTTGTCTGATGACGAGTTTAAATATTATTTTATTGAAAATCATGCTTTCAGTCTTGTTAAATTTGTTGAAAAAATTCTCCACTTCATCTTAGGTGAGCACACATTGGTAAAAGTCCCTTTACCCGCTATCAAGTCTTTGCTCTCACAGACTTACATTTCAGGGAATCTTTCACATTGGCTTGCCAAGATCCAGGAGCATGATTTAACTATCGTGACTTCTAACACCATCAAGGGACGTGACTTATCGCTTCACTTAGCTCAACATGCTAAAACTAGTGAAGAAATTGACGAACATGATAGCTCTCTATGAGCATTGTTCTACATTGATAATCAAATCCTTCATGTATCTAAACATCCTTGGTATAAAAATTTGGTTTACTATTTGAAAAATCAAATATGTCCAGATAACTTAGACACTCATCAAAGAAGAAGGCTTCATCTCGAATCTTCTAGATATGTCATTATAGGAGGCTTCTTGTTTAGAAGATCTGTCGATGGTATGTTGCTTTGTTGTGTAAACAATGAGGAAGTACATAAATTGTTGCAAGAAATTCATGGTTCTTCAAATTTTGTTATTCATGTAGGAGGTCATTTTTCTGCTAAAACCACTTCTTTTAAGATTATCATAAAAGGATACTATTGGCCTTCAATCTTTAGTGATTCTTATGT
This sequence comes from Picea sitchensis, assembly GCA_010110895.2. Classification (NCBI taxonomy): domain Eukaryota; kingdom Viridiplantae; phylum Streptophyta; class Pinopsida; order Pinales; family Pinaceae; genus Picea; species Picea sitchensis. Next base: position 19,851 of record SNQJ01S0113424.1, read on the forward strand.
TTTTTCGAGATCTTGTGACAAGTGCCAAAAACTTGTTGGGAAATAACGCTTGTCAACCATGCCTTTACAACATGTCCTCCTGGACTTTCCTTTTTCAAAATGGGGTTTGGACTTTATCGGTCCTATTAATCCACCGTCTTCAGCAGCACAAGTCTTTATCCTAATAGCCACCGACTATTTTACAAAATGGGTTGAATTTGTCCCACTTAAACATTTGCAGGATGAGCAGGTGATTTCTTTCCTTGAAAATAATATTTTTTCCAGATTTGGTCTTCCTTTGGAAATTCTTACAGACAATGGTCTCGCTTTTATTTCTGCTAAGTTGACCCAATTTTTAGATAAGTTGGTGGTTAAAAAATTTATCTCACCAACTTATTATCCCCAAGGAAATGGGCAGGCCAAGTCTACCAATATGAATCTGGTAAGAATTATCAAAAGGCTCATTGAAGATAAGCCTTGTCAATGACACACTCTCCTCACTTATGCCCTTTGGGCAGATCAAACTACTACCAAGGTGAGCACTGGTTGCACTCCCTTCAAACTTGTTTATGGTAAAGAATCCATTATTCCTACTGAACTGGAACTTTCCTCCTTAAGGTTAATGCTACAGGTCGAAGAATTAAATTCTTCTGATGTTTCTCAAAGAATGAATACACTTTTGGCTTTAGAGGAGCAAAGGATGTTTGCCTTGGATAATATAAAGAGAAGACAACAGAATGTTAAAAAATATTTCAACGAGAGTGTCAAAGATGTCAAATTTAAATTCAATGAGAAGGTAATGTTGTGGGATTCACCTCATGCTGATAGAGGAAGGAATTCAAATATTCAAAAATTATGGTTGGATCCCTTTAAGATCGCTTTTGTCTTGGGTGCAAATTCTTACATTCTAAAGGACTTACAAGAGAGATTATTTTCCTACAACGCTAATGGTTCCCACTTAAAACATTACTTGGAACCAACTTGAAGAGTTTAAAGTTGTTTGGAATGTTTTTTTATTATAGTAGTTTTTATTTATGTTTCCACATTAGTAGTTTTTCATTTCTGCTTTTACATTTCTAGTTTTCCATTTCTGCTATTTCATTTTTTGTCATTTCATTTATGCTTATTTCAATTTTGTTGTTTCATTTCTGCTATGACATTTCTTTCTTTTTGTTCTTTTTGACTTCATTTCTTGTCAAAATAAAATGTTGGATCATTTTTTCCACAACAACGTTTCTGCAAAGTATTGTTAATCAATAACAATCAAGATTACACAGCTGTCATGATATTCCCCTCGAAGGCATCATTGAAATTGTCATATGCTTCCACTGTTGTTTTATGAGATTTTTGGTTTTATCCCTCTTCTTCTTTCCTTTTCTTCATCCATTTCGAGATTCAAAAGGGAAAGTTCAGACAAAATTTCTCCTTGAAGTCGAGAACAATTTTTAGTTGAATGATCCGCTCACTTCTCCTTGTTGCATAATCATTTTTGTTTATATATTCTTGATATGATGTTGTTTGGTCTAAAAAACCAGACATTTTGAGTTCTCAATCTGTTGGAAATAGATTTCCCTGTGGAGTTGCCAGTTTGTTGACGATTAAAATCGTAACGATGAATTCTGCCCGCAAAGTATTGCTTAAGCGCTATTCTTTAACTATGTTGATAATATAATACTAGTAGGTGGGACCCCCTTGTAGACTAGAGGCGCAAGGATAGACATATTACACATGTTTTGTTGATGTTGTGATGTTTCCTACATAGTCCTACATTTTTGGTGATGCACTCTTAATTTCATATTGGCATAATAATAAGTGGATAATGCTATATTGTGGAACACTTTTGGTAATCTCTTGCGACATTGAACAGGTTTTATGGGTATGAGGGTGATGTTGTTACAGCTGTTATGTTATAACTTTGTTACTAATTCTTATGTTGATTACCTAGCCACATATATGCAAGGGATATTTTAATGGTAGCATGATCAAAACAAAGAAAAAAAAACCTATGAAAGGATCCTAAAGTGTAAAAAAAGGAAAGAAGTTATATATTTGAGCTATAATAAAAGATTATATGCAAGTTTGAATGGAAAAGTTAAGGTATATTAGTGTTAGGCCTAATGATTATGCTACTTGTTTGGTTAATGGACTATGTGAATTTCATTATATTTGAATGGAGGTGCATATAGCATTGTTAATATGTGTTAGTGCTTGGAGTTATGGCAAGGATTAACGTGTAAACTATATTGGGTGGCGCACTATGTAATGGATATCATCTCAGATCTCATGATGGTTTGGCATTGAATACACATTGGTTATATGTTTTGATTATTGGTGAATGTTATGTTTATTTGGTTTTGTCATACTTCAAATTGAATGGGGAAATGTGATGGAAGCGACATGCATTTATTGCACGTCACTCCATACTTTCCCTATCGTCTATCACCCTAGCATTGCTCCATTGTTGCAATTCCGCTCTGTTGGTTGTGAAGCTCTGCGTTTTCATGTTTTTGGAAGGGAGGCTCGGCCAACTCGCCATTTAAGCATTTTTCCCATAGGCATGATTCTTTTTCTCTCCATCCATGATGATTCTCTATTGTATGAACCAAATGATGGCTCAATGTTGCTTCGATTTTGTGTGTTCTTGAGAATTTTGACTGTGTAGATGTTTGTTATGGCTCTTTGTGATGATTGTAAATTGTTGGCAATTATAATCAGAGAAATGGTTGTTATTAAGTTACGCATTGGTGGTTGCTTGGTCAGTATGAATTTTATGATGAGTCTCTGTGGAATAATAATAGCGGTGGTGTGATATGTCGTTGGGTTGATGATTGAGGGTTTTTGTTCTATGTATCATTGTCCGTTAAATTGTTTCCTCTTAGACGTTGTGGTGACCCTCACCCAATCGCAGATAAGTTGTCAACAGTCGATGTGTTCTTTTATTCCAACCATGAGTGGTGTCAATGGCCTCTCTTACTTCCTTTTCACTGGAAGCATCCCGAATTCCAGTCTTTCTTGGTCACCCAAATATTAACACAATATTGTGTGGATTTTTTATTGATACAAGTTTTATCTTGGCACTTTGTCAAAGGGATGTGTGTGTCTTCACTGTTGTTTTTGTCAAATGTTATTAATCACTTGGGTAATTGGGAAGAGACATTGTCTCGTTGTGTTTGAACACCCACCTCTGTTAAGTTAACCCTCACCGCTTCTTTGCAAGTGTTAAACGCACTATGTGCACTGGGTAATTTTACTCTCATTATTTTTTATCTCCTCGGGTATTAACTATTGGTTCTGTTACCGATAATTGGAGTGATAAGTAAATATTGTATGGCTCATTGTTGTGTCTTGTTTGAAATGTATTTTTGCCTGTGGTTGATATGAGTCTTGGAAAATTGTCAGTGCTTTGTGTTTTTGTTTAAAATATGAACAAGATCTTATTTCCTCCATGCATTTGATTTTGACAGAGCCCGATTTAGACTCCAACTTGTCTTTTCCCTCCTCGGGCACCTTCTGGGGTTATCAAGTATTGGTTATCAGTTAAGTAAATAATTATGGAAGTCTTTAAGACACATTCTCTCTTGTTAGGTCTTTGTCTCGTCCTTGTATGAAAAAATTGTTTGAATAAGAATGAAACGGGAAATTGCATACAGTAGAGGGTTTTGTTCCTATTCGATTGGTTTCACTCACTGTGTTTTAACCAGCGTGGTATTGATTGCATATGGAAACACATGTGTGAATTTTACTAAGCCCGATCAAGGTTTTAGCAAGTTTAAAAATGATGTATGTGTGTCAACCGAGTTTTGTTCGCTCATATATGATTGGTTATATTGGAATCATCATACAAACTACCAATTGTTTTAAAAGGAAATTATAACCACGGAGATAAGGCTCAGGTTTTATGTTTGGGTTGATTGTTGTTTCATTGCAAGATATTGTCAATTGATATGATGAAGACCTGTGTATAATCAGGCATACTTTGAAGTCTGTTCACGTTTTGAAAAGAGACCTCTGTAAATTTTAATTGGGTCGGATTGTTGGTTGGTAAATAGTGGATGTTGATTTTTATCATGGTGCATTATGGATTATCATGGATAGATGTCGAGAATATTGTTGTGCATGTTTTTAATATTTAAAAAAAAAGAAAAGGAAGAAGGGATCAGTGTTATGAATTAAGGAATTCTGGGAAATTTAGTTATTGGAACAACAAGCAGTTTTGTATACAATCAAGGAACAATGAATGTTGGGGCTTTTTGGATTGATTTTAATACAGAGTTATGATTATTGATTATTTAATTTGTTTTATGAACAATTTCCATTAAATCCCCTGTCATTTTCTCACTTTTTTGCCCATTATGAATCCCCTCACAATCACATATTCACTTTGCATGCCCTCTTCTTAAAATTAAATTAAAAACTATGTATTACATCAATTAAAAAAAAAAAAAAACATAGAGATGTATCACAGCTGATATGATTTTTTTATTGTAACACAGTCGATTTTTTAATGATTTGTTGAGAAGTAATCATGTTCTTACTCCCTTTCATTTATCACTTTTCCGCTCAATACAACCCCCTCGGATCTCTCAGAACCCTTATTCACCCCCTGGTCATTGACAAGTATTAAATAAATTTTATGTATTAGATTGCATGGGTCTAATGTGATTGTTGAGCCAAACTTTGTTTCATATTAAAGCGATGTCATGTATGGTTTGTTTAAGAAGCTAGTTGCTAATAAACATTGCATATAGGATGAGATTCTTTAGTAGAGGAATCCATGACCAAAATAACAGGGGCAGAGGGAATTGGAACAGAGGGTGTAAAAGGCCAAGATTCTCGATACATTTTGATCCAGATCCGCAAGAGTTAAACCAACTCTTCCAAGATGGATTTTTCAATTGGATTGGACAAGGGGTAGTCCAAACTAGGCCAGAAAGGCATCCCTTCCAACCCCATCATGTCCTTGGTATCCTTGTCTCCCCTCATGTTTCATTGCAACATGAAATCCATGAGAATGACAGATGGCGGGAGATTGTTCACCCAACAGTCTCCCAACATCGTGGCTGGCCCAATTTGTCTCTACCTTCTCGTCCTCCATTGGTTAACCTAATGTCCAAATTTCCCCTGCACACTCACCTGTACAGTCCTTCCACACAAGCAAAAGACTCAAAACTGAAGCCCACCACATGCATGACAAAGGAAAAGATGTTTCTTCCCCCTCCTCTCCCTCAAGTGATTCAGCCATATCTACTTCATCCCACTTGCACTTGAGAGATGATTGTTCTCATGTCATTAGTGAGATTAAGCCTCAAGGCTCCACACAACCTAAGGCTAGTTCATGAAAGTCAAAGGGATATAGCAGTAACAAAGGGAAAATTGCCTCCCAAAGTGGAAAATATGGCTTTTGAGTATATTTTATTATTGATTTGTTGAGAACAGTTGTCTGCTGAAGTTTTTGGACGACATACTATTTTTGGATATTTTGGATATTATATGTTTGGATATGGTTTAAAATATCATTAATATTTAATTTTTAAATTATGATAATGATTATGGGAGCCACAAGGAGGGATTTGTTTGATTGATTGACTAGTTATCTTTATTTTTGTTAAGGAACTAAAGGGAGTCACAAGGGGTCCCACCTACTAGTTATTATTTATTAAAATTTGCTTATTATTATTATATTAATTCTTCCCCTAACTAAAAGTTAGTTTATTTTTAGCTAACTTAACTAAAAGAAGTAGTTGAACTAATTCAACTAATTTGGGATGCATAAAAGCAAAATGAGGGGGGAGAATAGAAGGAGAAAGCATACTAAGGTTTTCTCTTGGGTTTTATTGAGATAGCTCATTTTTCATTCATTCTTCAATTCATTAAAAGCCTAATTCTCTTTTATGACAGAAGGGTCCTATTGTATACAACAAGATTCAAAGTTGAATTACATCATCCAGACACTTTTTTTCAGAGGTGTTGATCTATCTTTGATAGTCTGTGTAGACTTGTCTATTTATGAATTAAATTTCATGACTGATAAAGGGTATTGTGCAGAGTCGAGTGGGCAGTAATATGTGGCAAGTTGATCCATCTTTTAAAGTTCAGTTTTTTACTTTCTGTCAGAAGTCCTTTTGTATGGTTTTCATCGGGGACATCTAAGTTTGACTTTGGTCCAAAATCCCTCAGGGATTTTTTTAAAGAGAATGATTATTTTGATTTCTTGGAATGAAATAAGCGATTGTTATTTTGTCTCATATGTGCTAATATGTGACTTGGTATTTTTTCTTTTGTCTCCACACTTACTTTTGCATCTGTTATATTCAAAACATTATATAAAAATGAATTTTACATCAATCTTCTATTTTTTTAAATCATCCTAAGCCCTTGTAACTAATACTTGTGGATTAGGAAGCAAATTTTGAGGCTATAAACATAGGGTGATATTCCTTTCTACCTTGCCTTAGCCAAGCAAGATCTGAAAATGCTTGAGTAAGATTATTTCATATCTTTTCCTCAACAATGGGTTCTTGGGAGAGATACCCAACATGATGGTCATGTTTTTGAATTCAGTGTTGTACTCTTGTACACTCTTCCCTTGCCTATGCCTGAAGTAGTGCCACTAGATCCATTGGTCCTATACATGCCCAATATGGTAGAATTGGGATTGGATGAGGATTTTGAAGTCCTCCCACCTAGTTACTGGTGAATCACCCTCCAGCCTAAATGATTCTATATGGATTTCCCACCAGGTTAAAGCATGACCCTCTAACTTAAATCTAGAAAATGAAATATTTTTCTCTTCATCTATATGGTGAACACTAAAATAAACTTCTAGTTGTTGAAACCAATGATTCGGTTTTAATGCATCTATATCACCTTGGTATGGATTTATGTCCAATTTCACTTCCATATTGAATAGGGATTGTGAAGGGTTCATGGCACTCAAACTCAGCTTCTCTTTCTCAGATTCTTTCCATGACTCCTTTCCTAAGTCTTATTGATCTTTCGATTTCCCATCTGATTCTATCTCTAAGTTAGAGCCTCCATCATCTCCTAATGGTCTAAGCTTTCTTACTAGAGCCACCATGAGGAGGTTCAAACTATGAATGATGTCGTAAATGTGCACTTCCAACCACTCAAATCTCTCTACTACTGGATCTCAAGGGTTATTATGAACAGACTCATCCGTCATGGCTAGGTTTTATGCAACTTATCTTTAAGTTGATTCATGGATTCTGGAAATTCAATTCCCACAAATACCAAAAATAAAGCATTACTCTGATGTCAATATGATCTGTAAAACTCCATGGATATTCCACTGGAACAGTTTGTCATATCAAATATGATAAATAATTGAAATATTTACTATTAAGGTTATTTTTCCTTTAGATTTATAGAATATTTGATTATTGATTTTCTACTTATGCCTTAAAATAGATAAAATGTGGAAAATAGAGAACACAAATAAACACACAGACCGTCCACAAATAAACACAAGATATGACCTTGGAAACCCTTTGCGAGATAAAACTCAACGAGAAGGTGAGGTTTTTTTGTTCTCTTTTCTCTGGTATAGAAATGATGCAAGTACAAAGAAAGATGCACTCTCTATGGATTTTCCTTTGACTTATGGCCTGTATGGCTACTACAAAATCTCTCCTCCTCCGTTATGATAAAAAAATACCACTCTCATATGTTTTTCTCAACTATGGAACAAGATACAATGTAAAATAATGGAGCCCCTTCTCCTCCCAGTGGCTTGGTATTCAACATAGAATGATAACCATCTAGGCGTAGGTTTTTTACTTCCTCAACCCTCAATTGTGATAGGGTTTTGAACCTTATATAACCTTCTTGAAATTACATACATGGATACCCTCATATTCATGAGTAACGAGGGATTATGTGGCATCCTCTCATTCCATGGTGGTCAACATGGCAGGTCAACTTGTGGGAGGAATTACTTTTGCATACGAGATCCTATTGATGCATGATATGCACCATTGGAAAGGTATCAATGTGTATAGAACCTTCAAGGGGGATTTAATAAGTTCTAGACACTATAACCCAAAAAAATATCGTTTAATTCCTTAAAATGGCTCTAGAAGGTTTTGGACCCCAATTTTCCAAACTGGTACATGCCACTAAAATGACCCTGCAAGTTGTTTCCTCCATTTTTCTCCACTCTAAAAGCATCGATATAGATGAAAAATAGTATGATCCAATCCAGATCAAATGGGTACTTCAATATTTGGAGATTTTGTGTGTGAAAGAGATAATATGGAAACTTGATTGAACACACCTCTAGTGGTGTAACTGTTATGAACATAAATATACATATAAAATAGATATTCATAACATAATAATTAATTAATAAATAAATAACTATTAATAATGAAAGGACATGACTATTCGTTAAGGGCACCCCTGCGTGGGTATATAAACGAGACCTCATTCTCAATTGTATCTCATCTCATCTATTCATATTTTATATATTATTCCTACATGGATTATTATGTTATATTCCAAGTATTTTGGATAACTCTTGTGTGAGCGAACTTTGTTCGTCTCATTTGGTATTAGAGCTT